>CAUYRH010011904.1:0-15727 GCA_963574655.1 Perodicticus potto | reverse complement strand
TTAGGGGGCTTTATACCCATCTCTTCATAATATTCAGGATGGGTGAGAGGAAGCTCCACAGATTCCTTAATTTCCTGGATTTGGTTGTCCAAGCCCCCAATATCAGCATAGGTCTCCTGGGGTGCCTTTTCCACCTTCATCACTGTGACCAGGGGATCTGTGTCATCCATCAGCACCCCTATCACAGCATGCACCTTGTGGTTGAGCAGGACTGAACAGCCTGGTTCCAGCAGATGCTTGTCTACAAAGGAAAGGATGCTGACAGAGTGTTCTGAGCCCACAGATGTAGACTCAATGGCATGATTGTCATCGATGATCTCCTCTAAGGTTCCTACTGACATTGGGGTCCCCCTCAGATCATCCACTTTTGATCTTTCCTCCTCTTGCTTTTCTTCTAATGGTTTCATTTGTTCCTGATTTCTAATAAATTCCTCCTCCCTGAGATGATAGTCTTTAATTCTCTCTAACTTCAACAATTTTAATTGGCACTGAGTGTGAGGTGTCACCCGTGGTAGTTTACTGGCTGCATCTGGTCCCTTTGTTTTCTTCTTCTTTTTCCCCACTCTGGTTGGTACAGGAGGTTCGTATTTCTTCTTCTTATCCTTGTCATCCTTCTTGCCACCTCCAGGACCATGGTCTCCTCTCTGACTTTGACCCATCTTGCCTCGGCCGCTCGATCTCGTAATTATTAAATCTTGGATGGGGGAGAGGAGGCAGGAGGCAAAGTCAGCAATGTGACCCCTCCTCCCCAACCATACATGAATAGGAAGACGTCCCCAATCTGTTTGAGGATCATTAAATATAGTTCTATTTCGGGTGCTTTGGGATTTATGCTGAGAATCAGGAGTTGGAAACTCTTGAATTTGGCACTTTACAGGAGGGCATTCTAGGTAGGTACAGGAGGGCATAAAGGGAAGCATCTCCTAATGAAATGACAACATAAAGATTTTGAGAAAATAGTTCCAGGTATCATAAAGGAGACCTTCAAAAACCTTTTGCCATAGCCAGTGTGAGATAAAGGTAAAATTCAGGCTGGGTGTGATATAAAGGGATCATGGGGGAATCAGAGAGAAAGGCCTTTTGTCGTCAGAAGTGTGACATGGGGCTGCTAACTGCTAACTGAAAGGACAGAAAGAGTCCCATGCAGAATATAACTATAAGCCTCTGGGAAGGGTGAGCACCTATCTTCTTTAGTCTAGTCCCTAAATGGCAAATACTTTCCCCGTCAGTTACCATCTGATAAGTCCATGCGGCATTTATAATAAGTTCTACAAGGCTTTGTGCGATGTGTCACCACCCCCTCTCCTGCCTCTTTTTGCTTCTAAGCATCAGCTCTATGGGCCTTCTTTCTGTTTCAAGAACAGGCCAAGCTTGTCCACACTTTGGGGCATTGTACTAGCTGTTCCCTGTGCTTAGAAACCACAGTCTTGGATCTCAGCTTGCTTACTTTTTCCTGTTCTTTCAAGTTGCAACTTAATGTCATCTCCCCAGAGAGGATTTTCTCCACCACTCAACCTAAAATATATCACCAGTCACCTTCTGTCATATCATCATTTTTATTTTCAACGAAGCATTTATCACTGCCTGACATTTTTTAAATTTACTTTTTAAAATTTCTGTTCTGCTAGAATATAAATTCTGGGAGAAAAAAAGACACAGTTTGTTATAATGCTAGATATAATGCTATAATGTTAGAATAGTCCCCAGCACACAAGAATGTTTGTGTTCATTAGATGGAATGAACAAATGTATCCCAAGAATCATATCCTTATTCTAGGAAGACTCCTGTGTCCCCTTATGCTAATAGAGATATCTTTCTGTTTTACTTCCAGTATAATCTGTCTTTGAATGTCATGGCTAGCTGAGTTGTAAACTTGTTTGACAGAAGCACAATGTCTTTTTCATGTTTCATCATCAATGCTGTCTTACACACCAGAGACTAATTGCTGAGTGAATGAATGAATGAATCTTGTGTTGCAGATACTGTATATCCTTAGGTGTGGCTTCTGAGGTCTGAGACAGGGCTATGAGATGTGTTACAAGGAGAGAAAGCAGTCAAGGTGTCTTCTAGAACTGGAAATATGGAAAGTTGATTTTAGAAGATTCTCTGCTTAGGCTACTTCCAGTTTTCAACTTTTATTAAATATGAAGACCAGTGGTCCTATTCTGCCACTTCAAAAATATGAATAGAACTGGAACACATTCTTCTTAGCAAAGTATCTCAAGAATGGAAGAAAAAGTATCCAATGTACTCAGCTCTACTATGAAGCTAATTTAAGCTTTCATATGAAGGCTATAACCCAATTATAGTACAAGAATATGGGGAAAGGAACAAAGGAGGCGAGGGAAAGGGAGAGGATGGGTGGAGAGAGGGCTAATGGTGGGATCACACTTATGGTGCATCTTAGAAAGGTACAGGTGAAACTTACTAAATGCAGAATACAAATGTTTTCATACAATAACCAAGAAAATCCCTTGAAAGTTATGTTGAACATTTGCATGAAAATATTTCAGATTGTATATGAAGCCAGCACACTGTACCCTGTGATTTCACTAATGTACTCAGCTATGATTTAAAAAAATAAAAAAATAAGTAAATAAATAAATATGTAAATAAATAAATAAATAAATAAAAGTAAAAAGCAAACCAAAAAAATGAAATAAATAAATTTGGGAACAGGTCTAAGCCTGGGAACTAAACAGAGGTTAACACTTGGGTTGTCCATCCCCCAAAACCACATCACCACCTGATGTCTGGGTAGTTTATTGCAACATAAATATTTTCCTACTAAAGTCAGATGTCTTCACTATATATATATATACACACACACACATACATATACACACACACACACACACTCATACATATACTTATTTTTCTTTTTTTCTTTTTCCTTTCTTGTTGTTATTGTTTTTTTCTTTTTTTTTCCTCCCACTAATTTTTTCTGAGGTGCTTATATCAGGCTATTTGAGTTTTTTTTAATTTTCTTTTTATATGTTTTGTTTTTTTCTAAGTTGTTTGGTTGGTTCCTTTCCTTACTTCCATTTTTACATTCATCAAGAGCAAGGGCTCTGTATTTTTTTGGTTACAGAACCCTATTTCACTACTCTGAATTCTCTCTTTGGATAGAGACTCTTCTACTTATCTCATCTCTCCCACAAAAATCACTTCTGCATCAGCTAAGATATTCCTCCTTTTTTCTGTTTGTTTGTCTTTCTTCTTTCTTTATTCCTTTTCCCTCCCTCTCCTTTATTTGATTCAACGGTATTTTTAATTTCCTTTATTCTTATTTTATTATTACTTCCCCCCCTTTCTTATTTTATTATTACTTTTTTCCTCTTTTCTGAGGGCTGGTGTGACATAACTATTGTCTGGTAGGTAGGCCACAGCAGTAGTCTGACTCAAGGAGGCCAGGAGCCCTTTCCACCTTTGGTTCTAGGAAGAAAATATTAGTTAGATCACACTGCAGAATGTTTCTATTACGTTTTCATCCTTACTCAATTTTTCCTTCTTATTTTTTGTTTTTGCCCTTTTTCTACTCTTCCTATTTCTGGAAGAGGAAGAGTTTGGCTCTTCTGAGGCTGTTAAGGAGTGCCTGATTTCAAGGAACCCACCCAATCCAGCTCCTCAAAGTCCTCGAGCTACAGGTGTGGCCTTAGCACCATAATGATCAAAACCACGTCCTCAACCACTCTCATCTTCCTGTCCACCTTCTCTCCAGTTCGTCAATTTTTTTATTTTTATCTGGTATTCCCACTTCCTTTTTTTTTTCTCTTACTCTTTCCTTCCTTTTTCCATTTTTTTATCTTTCCTCTTGTTTCTCCCTGCTCACTCTTTACCCTTCTCCTTCCTCTGGACTCATCCAAGAGGCCTCTTCATCACCTAAACTCTGAGACAAGGTAACTTGAAGCAAAGGAGGAAGTGATAAGGAAAAAGGAGCACAAGGAGGTGAACAAAAAGAAAGCACACATGAAGAGAAACCAATAGAAAAATTCAGGCACCATAAAAAAACAAAATAGAGCAACTCCTCCAAGAGACCATGGGGCAGTTTTTTTAGAAGACTCCTCCTATAAAGAATTTATGGATTTGACAGAAAATGAATTTAAAATATGGATGATTAAGACAACAAAGGGAATGGATGATAAAATCCAAAGACGGAAGCAAATGTCAGATGATAAATATGTAGAATATAGAAAGGATAAGGTGGAGCATAAGGAAATGAAGGAAACAATCAGGGAATGTAAATATGCAATATAAAGTATCAAAAATAGATTAGACCATGGAGAATAAATAACATCAGAGCTAGAGAATAAAGTTTTCAAGTTAACCCTGGTAGTTAAAGAGGCAGAAAAAAAGAGAAAGAAAGCAGAACAGACACTTATGAGACTCCATAAAGCATTCAAACATATGATTAAGAGGAATATTTGAAGGAGAAGATGATGGTCCCAAAGGTAAGTTAGCCCTACTGGAGACTATCATAAATGAAAACTTCCCAAGTTTTACTAAAGATCCTGACACACCCCTTTTAGACAGATATCAAACTGTGGATCATCTCAACTTTAATAGAGCATCTCCAATAGAGCAGGTCCATTGTAATGAACCTGTCCAAAGTCAAGACAAAGGACAAAATTCTACAAATAGCTGGGAATAAGTTCCAACTGACGTACAAGGGCAGAGCCATAAGGATAACAGCAGGCTTCTCAACTGAAATTTTCCAAGCCAAAAGAGCATGGTCATCAACCTTAAACTCTCTTAAACAAAATAATTTCAGCTTAGAATTCTGTATCCCGCTAAACTAAGCTTCAAAATTGATAGAGAATTCAATACTTTTGCAGATATACAAGCACTGAGGAAAAAATTCACACAAGACCAGCTTTACAGGAAACACTCAGGTCTATTCTCAACACTGCAAACCACAATGGATCAGCACCACTGTAAACACCAAGTAGCTAAAGGCCAAAACTTAGCTAAAACAATGATGCAAAGGATAAAACTATACAATATATTTTTACATAATAAAGTGAATAAAATTCTCCCACACTTATCAATTATCTCAGTTAATGGCTGGGCGTGGTGGCTCATGCCTGTAGTCCCAGCGCTGTGGGAGGCTGAGGCGGGTGGATTTCTAGTGCTCACAGTTAGAGACCAGCATAAGCATGAGTGAGCCAGAGTAAAAGACCCTGTCTCTACCACCAGAAAATAACACCACTGGGTGTTGTGGTGGGCACCCGTAAGCCCAGCTACTTGGGAGGCAACTGGCAAGAAGAATCACTACAAGCAAGGACAAGGTAACCCCCCCCCCAAAAAAAAAAACAAGGAAACTAAGAGTGCAAGCCAACTGAAATAAAAGCAAAAAATAAATTAATTAATTAATTAAAAAAAAAAAAAGAAGATTCAAATGCTATTTCCCATACTTAACAGAAACGGAGCTTTATAGGGAAGACACTTTGAAAGGATCGTCAACCAGCATATCCTTGTTCCTCTGTGGCCACAGCAACTAACTTGTTTGTTATCTGTTTAGTTCTGAGACACCTCCAGTGAAGGGAATTCTGAAGTCTGCCCTGGAATGTTCAGTGGGGCCTACTTCTAAAATCAAGTAGGCAGCAAAGGGACTTTCTCCTGTATTTCTGGACCCACCAACCTTCTGGTTTGTTTGTCGCCTTTGCTTTCCTGTTGTATGTAATTCAATAATAACCCCTATTCACATTGAGCCCGGCCATTACATTGACTTTGTGACTAAATGAAATAAAATACATTTATGCTCATAATGCACTGATTGATCTTTCTCCAGTTTCCAATTCTGCTGTGATGCACTTTGATTTCCTAGTTATTAGGGAGTATATTAGTCCATTTGCATTGCTATAATGGAATACCAGACACTGGATAATTTGTAAACAGAAGAGATTTATTTGGCTGACAGTTTTGCAAACTGTACAAGGAGCATGGCACCAGCATCTTCTCCTTGTGAAGGCTTCCAGGAGCTTCTAATCAAAGCAGAAGGTGAAGGGGGAGCAGGTCTACCATATGGCCAGAGAAACAGCAAGGGGTTGTGAGTGCCAAGGCTGTAAAGAGCCAGCTTTCCCATGAACCAGACTCACTTGTTATGGTGAGGATGGCACCAAGCCATTCATGAGGGATCTGCGCTCACGACCCAAGCACCTCCCACTTGGCCTCACCTCCAGTGGTGGAGATCAGATTTCAACCTGAATGAGATCCGGAGGAGCAAACCTCCAAATCCTATCAGGGAGGTATAACAAGAGGAGCTGGGGACGTAAGCCATCTCGTAGAGTATCATATAAATGTAATGGTATCATTGTCTTAGGTATATTGTGGTATACAGAAAACACCGTGTTGCCTCAAGATGCTTCGTCTGCGTTATGTGGGAAAGCCTTGTGTTGACAATGTAATTTATCTTTTCTTAAAAAAAATCACCTCCTAATTTTCTATTTGATGCTGTTTCATTTGTGTTTAAAGACTTCTTAAATAAAGGGCTAATGTATATCATTCTTTTATAATATGTTCTAAGACATCAGTTTACCCCCACTCCATTGTTTTAATGAAGATTCTGAAAATATTTGGGGAAAAATTCCTAACTGTGACTTGTACTAATAAAGCTGTTTATAAGGGAATCTAAAAAAAATTAATTTTGAAAAAGTAAATTAATTAAAAATATGGGCTCTAGGTTCTGTTTTTCATGTAGTAAAAAATAGTCTTGAATAGATCTAAAGCTACAGCGTATGGGACGATGATCCCATACACTGTGTAGATATAGATATAAAACTATGGAATAGACATAAATCTAATGAATAGATATAAGCTACAGTGTATGGGACAATGATCCCCTATTCTGTGTAGATCTAGATATAAAGCTATTGAATACATACAAAGCTATAGTGTATAGGACGATGATCCCATATACTGTATAGATATAGGTATAAAGCTATTGAATAAAGCTATTGAATAGATATAAAGCTACAGTGTATGGAACAATGATCCCATACACTGTATAGATATAGATATAAAGCTGTTGAAGAGATATAAGCTACAGTGTATGGGAAGATGATCAAACTGTCTATCAACAAGTGAGGCAGGGACACTGCCTGGTGAGAAGAGGCACTGGCTTCAGCTCGGGAGCAGGGTCCTGTGGCCCCAGGTACGGGTGTTAAACCTTTTAGGTGCAGCGTCATGGAGGGCAGGCAGAGTGCTGGGATGGGGCCAAGGCTGCAGCAGAGAACTGGCAGGCTTAGAGCAACAGCCATGTGTCAACCTGACCAGAAGTAGCTTAAGACTGTGACAACGAGTACTGACCAACCTGGACATACTAGTTGATAGTTAGTCACATATGTACATGGGTCATTACGAAACTTTTGAGTCAAAAATCAAGATTTATGAAATGTGTGTGGATGGAAACACATGAAGCCCTCCCGGTAATACCAGTAAGTTGAGCAAGTTAAAACTTGCATGGGTGAATCAGAAAGGACACTGTTGACCATGTTTCTTGGAACTGAAATAGTGGACCATAATACAGTCTATCTCAAAACTTTTGTAGCGGCCTATGTATTAAAGATTGTAGGTTACATTTTATTAGGGGTTGGTGGAAACAGAGGTTTCAATGGTGTGAAGTCACATCTGGTCCTCCCTGCAGTCCCGTAAGTCTTCTGGGGGTGTGAGACAGGAGGCTCAGAGGCAGTCTGGAGGGTCTCGTCTGTTGGACAGGAGGTGGCCTAACCTGCGTGGGTAAGACCCAGGTCTTTGTCCCATTCAGTATTGTGTCCCCAGCACCTGGACCTCCTTGAAGTTCAGTAAAAAGTGAATGAATGAATGAACCAATGATTAGAAGTAAGTGGCTGGTGGTTTTAAATTGGAGGTTTTTGCTTCAGGTATGGTGAGGCCAACAGATCAGGAGACTATTGACACTGAAAATAGAGTTTATTATTCACAGTTCCTAAGAGAAAGGGGGCACATTGTGACTTGCAGGGCCATAGGGAAGCCCCAGGTCCAGGCAGGAGGCAGAGGGGGTGAGGCGGAATATGGGTAGAGTCTTACTATATTTCTGTGGGAAGGAGTGGGTGAGGCAGAGCAAGCAGCTTTAGGACTGGCCGATAATCCCAGTGGTCCATGGGCCATATGCGCTGTCTCTAGTGGTCTGGTATCTGTCCCCAGAGAAGAGTGGCCTGGAGTGTGAGAGTCTGTTGAGGGAGGTGGCAGGGGGGCTTATCCCAAGATAAGCCATTACCAGCTCTAGGAACCTAGTCCTGGGAGGGGCTGATCTCCAGGATCAGCTTCATCTCAGATGCCAAAGAATCAGAAATATGGAAAATTAAAAGGCATGATTAAAACAATGGCCACTCTTGGGAAATGATGCAGATATCCCATTTACCCTCAGGGGGTCATTGTCTTCCCTTTCTTTACTCTCTTTACACCTATGAGTACTTCAAACATAGCACTTACTATTGCTGATTGTAGCTAAGACTTACTAAGCCTTTACTCTGCATCCAGCATTACCTTAAGAACTTGACACAGCCAATTAGTGTCCAAACACCCTATGCAGCGGTTTTCAACCTGTGGGTCATGCCATTAGAAGGCCGTGGCATTAGAAGGTTGAGAACCACTGCCCTGTGGGGTGTGTACTGTTTGCATCTTTGTTTTGTAGGTGAGGAATCGGGAAATTGAGAAATTGCATAACTCATTGCAGGTCACAGAGTGCGGTGGTGTCAGTTCCTTGAGCTGCACTCTGTACCCATTCACTGTGCTCCACTTGCTTCTGTATCTCTTGTTGCAACTACTTGGAGCAGCCAAAAATGTTGGATAGACCTTCTTTTCTTGGTATGTCCAGTCTTGGTCACAGAGTAGGCACCCCATAAACTCTGTAGAACCACTAAGTAAGGCTTCCCTCACCTTTCTCTTTAACTGGAGCAGCCTGATGAGCAGCCCAGAATCTAGGGACACTGATAGTGGGAGCGTTGTTGCCAGGGAGGGTGACTACTTTATGGCTTCCTGTGCTTCATTCCACATGGTCTGAAAATGGGAACTTGGGTAGAAAGAGACGTGTGACTCTGCCAGTGGTTTTTTCTGTTTGGTTGCATTTGTGCTTAATCTGTGTTCCACGAGGCTTGCTTTGCTGGAGGTTGCCTTTAGAAAGAAGCATGTGAGCTGTGTGCCCTGCCCTTGGGAAAGCCACAGGAATGTACAGAATATATCCCAACCCAGGAGTGTTGACAGGACAAAGCTGCTGCTGCCTGTGTCATGTGGGGCTTTCCTGATTGTGCCCTCTGCTTTTTCTTTCTCCCAGCTTGCCACCCATCCTGTTTGAGGTGTGCAGGGAAGAGCCCCCATAACTGCACAGCCTGCAGGCCAACCCACGTGCTGCTGGATGGGCAGTGTCTCTCCCAGTGCCCAGATGGCTACTTTAACCAGGAGGGCAGCTGTACAGGTGAGTAGGTGACATGCTGAAGTGTACTCCTTATACCCAAGTGCTCCCTTCACCATGCAGCCAGACACTGTAATTAGAGACCTTGTCATACTCTAGACAGGACTCAGCTGTAAGTTCTTACCTTGAACTTGCAGGTGTCAAGGTCTAGAGTGATGGGAACAAGTAAAATTTTATTCTTCCAATAAGGAAGCAGTGATGACATGGAAAAGTTAGAACCATCTTTACCCCAGAGTCTATAATATTTGAGTGAACTCTGAGCTTGGTTTTCTCTTGCCTGGAAGACCATGACCTGAATTGGTAACACCCCTCATGGACTAAACAGTGCCCTTTGTGTCCTATAAGAACCAGAACACAGCTCAGCATAATCCTCTGTAGCTATGGCTCTTTTTAAAGTTAAAAAAATTTGTGTTTCTTATTATTAAAGAAATTATATTACACAATAGCTTATTGTATATAAGGTTTGAAAGTTTAAAATAGAAAAGAAAGTGGGCTACAGGGAGGAATCACTGATAATTGCACATTTCAAATGCAACACTCTTGACCTGGTCCTTTCTGGTCTATCTTTTATACATGGTGTTGCATAGTTGAGAACAAATCAGAGCTATACTTTTTTATATTCATTTTTTCCCCAAACATTAAGCCATAAATAATTCCTTATGCCATGAAAAATCGTATGTACAGATGTATATGTGTGTGTAGTATATAACTTTTATGGCTGCATACTGTTCTGTTCCTTTTTTACATAAGAAGTGGAGGAAGGATTTAGGATTTGTGGGCTGAGCCATCATAGGACACTAGAGAGATCTTTTACTTACTTTTTCTCAATGAGATATTGCCTGATATACCAAGCGAATTAAAATATGATTATTTTTCACAGCTCTGGGCATTGATGGGCTCAGCTGGACAGTTTTTTCTGAGGATCCTGTGGGGAGGGTTCTTCATGGACGTGCCAGATACCTAAGTTGGTCAAAAATCTGTTCTCGTGGCTAATTGGACTTCCTTACAGTATGGCAGCCTCATCTAGTCAGACTCCTTAGACAAGTCAGCCGTTTTTCCCTGGAGCAAGCATTCCAAGAGGCTCCATAGAAGGTGTGCATTTCTTAGAACCTAACTCAGAAGTCTCACTGTTACTTCTGCCATATCCTATTGGTCAAAGCAGGACAGCTGAGATTTAAGGGGCGTGAAGGAATAGTCTCCACCTCTCAGAGGGGAAGTGGCATTTGCCAACGTGAGGGATGGATTTGATGGTCTTATCGTGGAGAAAAGTTGCCACAGGTGCTAGTGCATTTGGGCGGATCAGGCATTTGGCACAGGTAACTCTGTGCCCTGCTCAGCCCCGCTCGCCCTGGCTAGCAGAAAAGAGCCACCACAGAGAGAGGCATTTACTTCCTTCTTTGACATGTCAGTCCAGTACATTTTTAAGAACACCTTTATGTTTCAATGGCAGAGATTCTGGAAATTACTAGCTGAGATTAGTATAGGGTTTATTGGAATTGACAAAATACTCAAGTTTAAGCACCGTATTGTAGCATTGTGGTTTTCTTCTGTATCTACAGGAAAAAAACAAAAAGAATACATTCAACCATGATTCCTATTTTATTTCTTGTTAGGGTCCCTTGGTAGGAAAAAGCTTATTGTGATGAAATTGTACTCTGTGTATTTCTGGAGTCAGAAAACATGTAGTGAATTTATAAAATATTTTTAAAATAAATTAGCATTTGTTAGATTTGTCTAGCCTTAAATTCCAAAGAGGAAATTTAGAGTGAGCACAAACTTAGACGATTGAAGATCTGTGTTATTTTTATTCTGGATTTTTTTTTTCCTTCTGCCAAGTGCCTTTTTCATCTGCGGAGGCCCCTGGGGAATTGCTTTACTTTAAAACACTCTATCAAGCTCAGTGCGGGAATATTTCTGGTTAGGGTTGTCCTTGAAAGCCAGTGTTTTCTTCCTCGCCCAGCTGGTTGTGGTGTGTGTGAAAAACTGTTCTGGGGAGGAAAGTCTGCGTAGCCTAAATCTTCTCTGTCCATGTGAAGACAGCAAGTGACCGTGCCATGAGCAGTGGGGCACCCAGGTCACTGGAAATATTCTAGTAGGGAGGAAGAACTAGGTGGTGGAAATCATCTTAAGAATGCTAGTATCTTTTGCACAGGCATTTTCAAAGTCGAGAGCCTCAGGAATGCAGAAGGGCTGATGTTGCTATCAGCAGTTCTTTTTCTCACTTGGCTTTTTTTTTTCTTTTTGGTATAACTCCTTATCGTCTCTTGGCCTCTTGCCAGCAGTGAGAGGCAGTTGACTTTTTACTCAAAATCTGGGCCTCCACCAGCCCTGTGCCAGAAGAAAATTCATCAGTTCCAGAAAGCTCTACCCAGCTCCCGTCCCTCCCGTGCTGTCCTCTTGGAATCAAACCTCCTTTGTCCTTGGCAGGGAAATCCTTGAATCTCCTTCCACGCTGACTCCTGCTGCCGCCTTGGCAGCCCGGATGCAGCCGCAGCTGCTGCCTCTTTGACCCCTCACCACCTTCATCTTGATTGTCTACACCTCACCATGACTCACTCGGGGTTTTTTCAGTGTATTTACCTCCTGTTCATTTGGTGGTTTTTCTGGGGAAGACATAGTTTGGTGTGATTTCGTCTAAGGAATTGAACCTGAGACAGAGCTTATGCTAACCTCCAGAAAGAGGGCCTTTCTGTTCCTTGTATTTTGGTGAAGTATTGCTGATAAAACAGGCATCCAAGGGGCAGCCTAAACGGAGAGCCCGGCGGGCATCTGACCATACCGAGAAGTTTCGGTGTCGCTTACTCTGCGTGGCTCTCCCCGTCTCTGCCAGGAACCTCTGGGAACAACTCTGCTGTCTGTCCCGCTCCCTCTAACTGACGGTATTGTAGGTGGGGGGTCTCGCCGGTCACGCTCTGCTTTGTGACTCCTCATTGGGCCAGGGCGGATGGCCATGCTGGCCCCTCCGGAACGTGTGGCTGGTTACTCAGACACGTCCAGTCTCCATGTTATGTGCGTGGACAGTTGCCAGTCCCCTCGGGAACGTGTTCTCTCGGTCAGGTCTCAGGGCCTGCAGGCCTGCTCAGGAGTCCTGCCAGCTGCGTGGAGTCTGAGGCCTGCCCCTGCCGTGACCGCTGGAGTGTGCTCCATACTTCAGGCGTTTCCTTGCTGAACTGCCAGTTCCAATCCTCTGTTCTTTTCCCCACCCAGAATGTCACCCAACCTGCAGACGGTGTCGTGGGCCGTTGGAATCTGACTGTGTCTCCTGTCCCCCTCATGTCACTCTAACTGCCGGGAACTGCAGGGCCAGCTGCGGGGAAGAGCAGTTCCTCAGCCTCGCGGGACACTGTGCTGGTGAGTGGGGCTCCTGGACAGTCCTCGGAAATCACTGGGCAGCTGCTGGTGAACCTCAGGAGCTCCTGCGTGCTCCTTGTCCTCACACTTTGAGCTCTTTGCCACCCGTCTGGGAACCCGCCTCACGGCCTCCCCTAGGCACTTAGTAAATACTTGTGAATTTGAATGGAACTTCTGAGAATATTCTTCCAAGTCATAAAAAAGCTTTAAATGTCTTATTAACGGATTATAAAGTGACAGTGACAGGACCTTTGTTCACATTTGGCGGCATCCTCTTGAGAGCCAAACGTGTTTTCACAACAGTCCTCCAAAGCCTGTCTCCCTCAGTCTGTGCCTCTCCCGCCTCTGCTCTGGAGAACCTTTGCCATTAGCCCCTGGCACAAAATTTCAGGAAGATTAACCTAAAAGTAGATCATTTGCCTCCGGAGATGGATTTTTTTTTTTCCCCTTCTAATTTTAAAGCTCCGATATTTTTTAAAAATCAGGAAAGCAGTTTGAATAATGTCGGAGCTATATGTCATTTCTGTTCATCTGTCTATTCAGACAACCAGAGTGTATTATTGAGGGCCTGCTGATGGTCAGATGCTCAGAATACAGAAAAAGGTGAATGAGACGGTGACCCTGCCCCGAAAGCCTATAGTGCAGAGGGAGGAACTGACAGGCTGCTGGGTTATTGTATACCTCTTGACCCATTTCCTCACACTCTAGGAGAAACTTGTCTAGATATTCCTTCAGCAGCTGTTGTCCCAGCTCTGAGGGGCTTGACTGGGGACCTTCTGGGATGCCACCAGGCAGATGGGAAAGGTGAGGAGCTGGGCCCAGGTAGGATGCATGCTGGAGTGGCTGCCCAGGCTTGTCCTTGGGCAGAGAGGAGGTGTGGCCAACTGTCCAGATCAGAGTATCTTTGGGCACATTCAGCACCAGTATCTCAGCTGTCCAATCTGGTGGTGGAGATGGGGGACAGGCAGGGCAATGACAGTGCTTCGGGTATGGCTGGTGGCACACAGTCAGGACCCATTCCTTTTGGTGCTTATCCTTAACTAAGAAATAGATGTGGAGGATCAAGGTCTATACCCTAAGAAGACTGAACTATCAAGTGCAGGGCTGCAGCCCACATGCTGGTGTTCAGAGCAGAAGCCCCATGATAGAGACTGGGACATATTTTAGGGACAAGGAAAAGTAGAAACCCAGATTCCAGGCTTAAGAATAACCAGAATCCCTACCAGCTTGGGATGTGGGTCTGTTGTCAGCGATGCCCGTTGTAGTCAAGACCATGTTGGGAAGTGAGCAACATGACAGACAGTCAGGCCTGCCCTCCCAGGGGGTCCGGGCAACTACAGTTTGTAAGTTTGAGTTCAGCTGTTGATTCTTACTTTAGGATGTGGAGAAGCAGCTACTGTGAGAGCTAAGTGGTTTCTGACATGGTTAAAGTACCCTGATGGGTATTTGCTGAGAACCCACCAAGCACAAGTTCCTGAGTTGCTGTTTGCCCGGACACAGAGATCTCACAGGCCTCTTAAGGAGGTGAACCGAAGGCTCTTGTGCAATTAGCCAATAGTGCAGAGCAACGTATATCCAGTAATACTGACAGGTAGCAGGGCCCCATCGGTGGAGAGGCGGTAGGATCTGGAAGGCATCGTGGGGAGGTGGAACCTTGCATCTTGGGGAGGTGGAAATACTTGCAGAAGAATATCTAGGATTGGGTTGGACAGGGCAGTCAGGTGCTTTCTGAGTGTGGTTTCCACAGGGAATAGGAGAGGAAAGCATGTGGGCCAGTCACAGCCAGCAAGTCATCTAACCTGGGTGAAGAATATGGTTGGTTGTGAAGCAAATTCAATAAGATGATCAGGAAATTTAAGTTGGAACCAGAGGACAAAGAACCTAGAGTTTCAGACCAAAAAGTTGGGACTGGCTCGCATGGACAACAGGGCTCTGAGAATTTTGGAAAGAAACAGAAGTTGAATAAGGTTTGTTACAGGCAAGAAATCTGCAGGGTGGAAGATGGACTAGTCCCTCGAGCAAGGTGAGATTAGAGTCGGGAAGAAGAGCTGGAAGTTAGGACCTGAGCAAATCTTTTCTGACGGCTTTTCTATTTATAGTCTGTTCTGCTGTGAACCCTAAAAGTTTTATGCTGGGACATATTTTATAAATAAATATTTGCATAAGGAGATTGGAAAAAATTAATTTTTAATAGGCTCTGTTCTCCCCAGTGTCCAGAGTGCTCTCTGGTAGTAAATTAGCCGATTAGGAGTTGTATTAATTTTTTAAGGCTAATAGACGACCACTAGAATAGAGAACCATGGGACTGGGCTAAATGATTCTGAAGGTCCCCAGCCCTGGAAGAACAGGTCCTGCTACAACAAGGTGAAAAAGAAAGCCATGGCATTGTGGGATTTAAGGTAATGAGTTAAATGAGGTAACCATTACTTGGGGGTCAGAAACCCTTTGTTGGGTAAAGACTGGTATAATAGTTTTTGTTACAAAAAAGTTGGATCAGTAATTTTCAGTCATTGAACCCACATACCATGTGTTGAGCCCAGAGTTTACTCTGCACCAAATGTGGCCTTTTCTAAAGGTGTCTGTTTCCCTCTGCAGGGTTGTGATGCATTCATTCATTTACTGATTCTCCAGGCACTTATTAAACACATGCCCCCAGGTTCTGTGCTGGGCTCCGGGGGTGTAAAGATGCATCTGAGGTGGTCCCTGCATGAAAGAAACCCACAGATTGGTGGGTTCACACCTATCGTACATCTTAGAAGGGTACTGGTGAAACTTACTAAATGTAGTATATCAATGTCTTCATATAGTGATTAAGAAAATGCCATGAAGGCTATGTTTAACAGTTTGATGAAAATATTTCAGATTGTATATGAAGTCAGCACATGATTGCACTAATGTACCCCATGATTGCACTAATGTACACATTTATGATGTAATAAAATTAT
>CAUYRH010011903.1:0-75016 GCA_963574655.1 Perodicticus potto | reverse complement strand
GATTTGGGCAGCCCTGAGGCAAACACAAAGACTGTTTTCTGGTCATCTGGGAACAGATACTTTGAAGCTTTTGCAGCCATTGTCTCCAAGGTTCTTGCCTTGGAGGCATGGTCCAGAGGTTGACAAAATGTCTTTACATTTTGTCAAATGCCTAAAGATCTTAGCACTGTGGAGAAACAAAGTCGTAGGCCCATTTAAGGTTAACTTGTTGAGTACATGAGGAAATAGTTCTCCTATAGCTCTGTCTCTCTTATTTTTATGTAGATTTTTTAAGACCTAAAAGTAAAAGAGTATTGTGCTGTTTTCCGGGACAGGATATCTGCCACTTAGGTTTAAAGTCAAATAATGAATTTTGTAAATCATAGATTAAGTGTGCACATGACTACAAAAGTATATAAGGTAGTCAGAAATAAAGTTAATTTGCTACACGCCACCTGGAAAGTGTGTAGTCTGTTTCTTGCATTCCTCTAATAATTACAGGTTCAAGATCTGCACCTGGGGCAAAGCTACTGTCCCTCGTGTCTCCCTTCACGCAACAACAGATGGGCAGCATTTTAAGCATCAGAGAAGAGCCCACAGAACCACATCCTGCACCAATGTCCGATAAGAAGGGGACAGCATTTACTGTGGGATTTGGCTCCGTACAGGTGGGTACCCTGAGTGATGGGGCAAAGGCCTCTCTAGAGTGAGTTCAGGGAGAATGGCCGGACAGCAAGGGGAGTCAGCAGAGACAGTGACCACGGCAACCTCAGACTTCATTCCCCAGCCTCTAATTTCAGGGATGGTCTGAATTGTCCATCCACACATCCTCTAGTAACAAATGACCAGGGAGTTTAGGGGCGGAAATGACAGGAAAACACGCCTTCACACCTGCTCCCAAAAGCCTCCACAGCAGGTCTCTCTGCTTCACAAGAGTCTCTCTCTTTCAATGATTGAAAAATTATGTTCAACAAGAACATTAGAGAGATGATAATGACTCTGTGTCCACATTGGGGGTGACCTGAGAGGGACATGGACTGACTTTTACCTGGTCCATCTTCAAACCAACAAGCTCACAATTCCAAGGAGCTCAACAGTGTTGAACAATACCTTCCAATATTTTGGTTAAAGGTGGTGGTTCAGCAAAGAAAAGAAAAGGAATTATCAGTTACTGAATGCCACTCATTACACCCAGAATATTCATATAGTATTACCACAGCTGGTCTGATTTTCCCAGAAGATGGGGATTCACAAGATTAAAGGACTGTCCCAAAGTAACAGACGCATAATCAAGAGCCAGAATTCCAGCCCAAATCTCCCATCTTTGCACAACAACAAGTGTTGTGTGGATGGCCAAGGTGAAAAGGGAAACAGCAAGACCAGTGCCAGGCTGAATGACCCTTCTGCCAACCAAGGGTCCTGGGGACCCGGAAAACCCCTTAAATGAGTAGATGTGGGAGACATTCACATAGCAGATGGGGACAGGGATGAAGGTGCTAGGGTGTGATCACAGGCTAATGGCAGACAGGGAGAGAGGTAACGTGCCATAGGGACCGTAGGGCAGTCCTGCTCTGTTGGGAAGTCCTAATCATGGAGGAGTGAGGACAAGAACAAGCATGTCCTGAGGGTCTACCCTCTGCTGAGGCATGACCTATGCCCAGATGCTAGGGAGGCCATAGGGAGCAGAAGAGAAGGGAGGGAGCAGGGGGCAGGGGCCCTTGGGAAGCTCACATGCCAGTGCATTTTATTATTCAATTCTCCCAACAGCCTTCCTGAGGGTTTTGTTATTCCCGATTTACACATTAACTAAGGTTGAAGGGACTGTGCCTGGTTTCTCTTCCAGGAAGTAGCAGAGGCAGGATTCAAACCCAGGT
Organism: Perodicticus potto; assembly: GCA_963574655.1. Lineage (NCBI taxonomy): Eukaryota > Metazoa > Chordata > Mammalia > Primates > Lorisidae > Perodicticus > Perodicticus potto. The sequence continues at coordinate 73,163 of CAUYRH010011903.1, read as the reverse complement.
CTACTCAAACCACAGGGGTTGAGGTCCTTCCCACTGCATATCCCCTCTGGCCTTCTGGGCACACAGTCGTGACTGGTGATCACCAATGAGAAGTAGCACCTTTCGAACTCTCAGGGAAGTTCAATCTCTCACACTTGGTCTATCCTAATTTCAGGGGTAAGTAGAGACCTTCTGTTCAAGTCTGATCCTCCCAGACCCCATCATATTCTGCTGCCTTTTTCTTCACAGAGAAGCTTGGTAGAAGTGGTAGTGATCGTGATGATATGGTGATGATGATGATGATGAAGGTGATGGTGGAGGCAGTGGTGATAGTAGTGGTGATGATGGTGGTAATGATGATAATGATGTGGTGATGATGGTTATAATAATGATGGTGGTGGTAATGGTGGTGATGATGGTGGTAGTAATGGTGGTGGTGATGGTGATAGTAATTGTGGTGATGATGGTGGTAGTAATGGTGATGGTGGTGATGATGGTGAAGGTAGTGGTGACAATGGTGGTGGTGATAATGGTGGTGATGGTGGAGATAGTGGTAACAATGGTGGTAGTGATACTGTGGTGATGGTGGTAGTGATGGTATTGGTGGTGATGATGATGGTGAAGGTAGTGGTGATAATAGTGGAGATGATGGTGGTAATGATGATAATGATGTGGTTATGATGGTTATAATAATGATGGTGGTGGTAATGATGGTGGTCATGGTGATAGTAATTGTGGTGATGATGCTGGTAGTAATGGTGATGGTGGTGATGATGGTGAAGGTAGTGGTGACAATGGTGGTGGTGATAGTGGTCATGATGATAGTGATGGTGGAGGTAGTGGTGACAGTGGTGGTGATGATGGTAGTGGTGGTGATCCTGATGGTGATGATGATGCAGGTGGTGGTGATAATGAGAGGGAGAACAGGTCTACTCAGATGACTTGCAGTCAAGGGACTGGCTCTGGTATCAACTTGATGTGTGACCTTGGATGAACTCTAGCTGTCTTCTGAGCCTCAGTTTCCTCAGTTGTAAAATAAGAAGCTACCCATCTCTCAGGGTTTTGATAAGAATAGATGAAAGGAAATAAGAAGTGCCCAATATGGTGGTATGGTACTGAGTTCACAGGCGCTCATGCTCACATAGCACTATTTATGTGACAATCGCCTTTTGATACACTTTACAAATATCAGTTCATTTAACCTTTCCAATAGCCCCATGAGGTGGGAATTATTATTACTATTGTTTGTTTATTTGGAATATCTGAGGAAATTAAAGCACAGGGAGGCAAAATTCCTTGTCCAAGGTCACAGGGTGGGTGGGTGGCAGAGCTGGCATTTGTCCCTATGTGTTCTGACTACCACTGTGTAGGGCTGGGGCTGAGGGGGTATACCTGGGTTCCTCCTGCTTTTGCAACTTCTTCTGGGTTCAGTGCAGCAAGCCCCTTACTCATGACAGTGTCATGGTTCCCAAAGCCATGAGAACCCTCTTCCTGAAGCCACCTTTTTTTCTACTCATAAGCCCTGTCCAGTGGCTCCTAAATACACCCCACGAACAAGGAGCTCCCACCCACTGTGCAGGCCACACCATGGAATCCTTTTAGAAAGCTGTGGCAGGGGTGTCTATCATGAATCAGCCTGATGGTACACATTAGGACCCATGAGCAGCACCAATCCACTGCCCAGAGAAGCTCCAGCCCCACGTTTGGGCAGGGCAGCCTCAGCATCTTCACCTGCCCCTGCCAACAGCCTCTGACCTGGCCTGGCCCCAAGCCGCCTACTGGCAGGAGAGGGGGGCAGCAGGGACCTTAGATCCCTGCTTGGGCCCTGGCTCCTATGGAGGAGGTGGCACTGGGAGCCAGGCACAGCTCAGGAAGGCAGAGTTTTGGATTCTTTGATGGAGACTTTAAACAAGGCAGGGGCACAACCAAAAGAGCTCTAAGCTGGAAGTGGGGCTGGGGGCAGGGACTTGCAGAGGAGGTGGCCTTGGCCAGAGCCTTCGGGACAGGCCTGCTCATTCCAGCTCCACAAGTTACTATGAATGGGTGACCAGACTTGGAGGACTTGGCAGCTCTTGGCTTCAGCCACGCATGGCAGCCATGGCAGAGATGCAGGTGACTGCCACATCTGTGTGCAGATGTCTCTGTGTGTACCTTCAGTGCGACACAAGTAGGCACGTGTGCCCGTCCCTGCGTGACCGTGTACGTGAATGCATTTGGCCATTTCTACAGTGGGGATCCTGGCCTTGGAAGGCAGTAACAGAGAAAGAACGTGAGGAGCTTTTGTGTGGGTGGCCTGTGGGTCGCACTCCCAGGCTGGCTCAGTGAGTCCCTCCCTGCTAGAGCCTTCTAGGGCAGGCTGCCAGTGACACATTCACGACGAGGCAAAGGGCCCCAGCCTGGCAAGCGTGAGAGCTCTGACCCACAGGCCCAATGCCTGGAGGCAAAGCCAGGCCTGCGGAGCTGCTCCCCTGCCCGTGGCTGACCCAAGGCAGCCGACTGTGGGTCTGCCTACATTGCCATCCCCTCTCCCACTGCAGCCTGGCCCCCTCTCTATGGCGGGAGGTCTCAGTCATCTGCTCTGCCTGCCTCCTGCCTGGTATTCATACCCTTTCTGTCCTTCCTTTCCAGGCTGGCCCTGTCCTCTGCCCACACCCACTCCTGCTTTGCTCTGCTGACCCAGTGCCCACCTCTGGCTTGTGTCCTCCTCTCCCAGAGGTGCTCACCCAGCTTCAAGGTGGTGCCCAAACTCACAGCTACCCACAGCTCTGGCCCCGTCAGGTCTGAGGGCCAGGCAGTGCCAAACAAGACTTGGAGTACAGCCCACCTGCCCTCCCAGTGTCTGAGGTGCCCAAACCCTTGTCCTAACCAGACACTGAGGTCTGTGCAGCTCCTGCCCTCCATCTTCTCATTTGACAGAAGAGGCACCTGTGACTCAGGGGAGCAGCCAGTCTGGGGGCGTAGGGAGCTTCTGCCATCCCCTCCCAAAAGTCTGGCAGCTGCAGGTGGACGGGTAGGGAAGGCTGACAGCTGAGGGAGCTGCGAGGGACGAAAGAGAAAGGCACTTTCTGGAATTAACATCCTACAACATAGAACCAGACTGAGGTCAGGAGATTATCTGAATGACCCTGTGGTCCCATCCTCTCGCTCTGAGGGCAGACGGTAGACATGGCGTGTGCAGATGCTAAGACATGTCCCATCTTCCAAAGGCTTCCTATCCTTCACTGCAAAGTTTAAAATGAAACAAAACAAACTCTTCAAGGGGGTCCCATCCAACTCAGAAAGAAACTCCACATGTTCTCCATGGCCAGGACACCCCCCAGACACAGCCTCTGTCCACGCTGCCCTCCCTCACCACGCACCTGCCTTTACTCAAAAAGTTCCTAGCGGTCCTGCTGAGGCCAGTCCGGACCGACCCTTCACACAAAACTTCCTCCGGCTGGAGCACTCTGTCCTCGGAGGGGTCCCCTGACCACCTGACCGGAGCACAGCCCTTCCTTCTCGTTGTTCTTACCCTCCCACGGAGCACTTCTCACAACCCGCAGCTCTAACGGCCCTCCCTAACTGCGAGTTACTGGTTTGTCAGGAGAGCTGTGGCATTTCCCTCTCACAGTGACATTTCCTGGACCGAGGAATAACACAGCTGCAGCAAAACTGGAAAGGATTTTCCTTGACCATCCCGTGTTTCAGATGAGGCAACTGAGTCAGAGAGCTCACGGGACAGCCTCGAAGGTACGTGGGCATCCATCCGTTTCTTGTACCCACATTACAGACACCGAAACTGAGCACGCAAGGTTGAGCAGTAAGTAAAGAGATGATGAAGGCAACACAGGAATTCAAATCCGGGCCCCTCAGCCTCATCTTCCAAGGGTTTAAGCATGACATAAACTGCCAGGCCTCGGAGCTGACTCTTTTTTGTTTCAACTGAGACAGAGTCTCTACTCTGTTGCTCTGGGTAGAGTGCCACGGTGTCATAGCTCACCTCAAATCTTGGGCTCAAGCAATCCTCCTGCCTCAGTCTCCTGAGTAGCCGGGACTACAGGCATCTGCTACCACGCCTGGATAGTTTTTCTATTTTTAATAGAGATGGGATCTCACTCTTGCTCAAGGTGGTCTTGAATGCCTGAGCTCTCGGCCTCCCAGAGTGCTGAGATTACAGGAGTGAGCCGCAGCCCCCAACCGAGATGTTTTCAAAGATAAAATAAAATCCTCTCCTAACCCAGATTTTAACAGTCCTCACTGCAGGTTTACTGGCTTCTCATTTCTTTCCTTCTTTGTAGATGCTTAAAGCCATTTGTGGTTTCCAGTCGACAAAACCCCGTGGACCAGGGAAGCCCTGCACATCGTGCACCCAAGCCCTGCTGCCCACCTAATGATATACGGTGCTGCCTAGGCTAGGTTACACACATCTACTAGAAAATGAAATAGTCTGTGGCTGAGCCAGGGTTGCCAGGGTTGTCCAGCGAGTCATCTCTAACTGTCCCTCCCCAAGGGAGGACGCTCCTGTCAAGTGTCCTGGACACAGGCAGGAAAGCGAAGGGCTGACTCTGGCCTGCACAGCCCTCCCCTCACCCCAGAGCACCCCTTTTCCACGCTGGTGGTGGGGCTGGGGCAAGTGGATTGAAGTCCCTGCAGTCTGTTTGGCCTGAGTCCCGACACACAGAAAACAGTGCTGAGCAGGTGACCTTCCTTTCCTGGGAGGAATCGTGCACGGGGGACAGTGGGGGGCGGGGGAGAATGCAGTCCAGAATGGGCGCCGAGAGGCACCGGGCTCCAGGAAGGTGTCCGCCTCCTGTGGCTTTCCCTGACAAGTCTGCTGTATCTGAGCTCTTGTCAACCCTTCTCTGAAGTGGAGGACGATGATGTACAGATAACGATTTCTCAGCGAATCTTTGCCATGTGCCCATGGGGGAGAACTTGGTGTGCTATTTTCCAGACAAAGACACTGCAGATAGGTCTTCTGCCCAAATCCACAGAATTAGTACACAGCAGAGTAATGCTTACAACTACACCTGGAGGGGTTCAAAACCTCTATTCTTCCAACTTCATTTGCTTTTCCTACCCCCCAAAAAGAGAAAACAGGGGGCCCTGCCAAACTTCGACCCAGAATGAGGCTTAAGGTCTTGCTCTGGGCCTGACCCACAGAGGTGGAGGAAGGGACAGAGACTGTGCCCACTCAGACCCCCTGCCTGTCTTCTAGACCACTGACTTCCAACTGGTGTGCTACGAGAGGATCTTAGGCATGCCTCGAAGATTTCTTAAAGATATTTAATTAAATTATTTTCCAAAGAAGTTCAAAGCTGTAAGCATATTTTTTTTGCTCTTTTTTTTCTTGATCAACATAATTTTAGTGTGCCAGTCCACTCTCTGGAGAATAGATTGACAATGAAGCTGTGCTTTTGGAAACAGGTTCAGGCCATGGGGGCAGGGAAGCTCTGGAGCATGGGCTAGACCAGTGTGTTTCAACTTTTTGGCTCATAGCACACTTGACTCTACAGTTAAACTTCTGTGGCAGGCATCCATGGGCTTGTGGACAGAGCTTGCTCCTCACGTCAGGGTGTTCCCACACGTGCCCATGATGCTGTCCCTGGGGCGAGACCAAGCAGCAGCTGGGGGGACGGGGCAGCCAGCTGCAGGTTGGGGCTTGGGGCTTGGGCCACCATATCCTTCCACGTCACTTTAAGGCATCCAGGGATTCTGAGTTCAAACCGGCCTCCCACGTCTCACACAGGTGTATTCATCAAGTGAGGAAGGGAGAACATACTTTCTAGGGCACCTTTTACACGTGGCCTCTCAGGTACAGATAGCAGTAAATGCAGTATACAGGCCTCCTGCCTTCCCTGCCCAGGCTACTCCTGGTGAGGGCCGATCACACAGACGCACAGAGGCGATGGGCACAGGTGCTCGGCTGCACACTGTGGCCTCACATCGACCAGCTCAGTCCTTCCCACCCGGGAGTGTGTCACTCTCGGCCCAATCTGAGCACAAGACAGGAAGAGTCTCTGTGCTCCTGGTTTTGGGGTCCAAGACAGAAGATGTCTGCAACAGAAAACACACACACCAGCAGGTGCTGAGGGCCCGGGACACACCGCACAAGACGTGGGGAGCCTGCCCGCCAGACTCCCTCAGCGCAGCACCAGCCAGCTCCTCTAATCGGCTCCTTCCTTGGCCATTCACTCTCACGCCTGTCGTTACACTGATGTCAGTGAGAACCTTTTATAAACAAATAAGCAGACATCCTGTCTGTGTGTCCAAAACCACATCAAGCAAAATTTACTGGTCTGATTTCTAGAAAATGGGAGTCGGTACACACAAGAGCTGACAGACACTTAAAAAAGCACATGCAGATTTTTAGTGGTTACTTTTTTTGAGGAGACTGTTCCAGGGTGAGGGACAGAAGGAAGGGGCCTTTACAGCCTTGAACGTCCCTTTCCAGGTTTAGTGTTGTGTGCGTGTGTGTGCTCATGTATGTAAGCCTCTGTGTATGTGTAAATGCGGGGCGTGTGTGCGTGTGAGCACTGGGAGGCAGTGCGCTTGTGTATCTGTGAGTGTGTCTAATGGCTAAGTGTGTACATTTGTGCATGTGTTTGTGTGCTGGTAAATTCAAAGAAACCAGAGTCAATGTAATCAAAGAGACAAAACAAGACATATTTCACTGTAAAACAAGTCACTAAAACACACGGTTTGACACTCGTCCTCCCTCAAGTCTTCCCGTAAGTGTGAGGTTGTATCGGAAGCCTTGCCATTAGTCAACCACATCTCCTGAAAAGCTCTGAGACACAGGGGAACCCTGGGTCCCCACCCACTCTCTGACAAGTGTAAAACAAGTTCAGCCAGCCAGCACGGGGTTAGCTGCAGGACGTCAGAGCTGCTCAGAAATGCAGAATTTTACCATGAATTTAATTATATACATGTATATTTATAGAGACATATTGATAGAGTATCCATGTATATATGCTTTCTGCAACTGCCAATTTGGTGGCAGCCACTACGGTTTATCCCTTTATCAACTTAAAACTAAAACCAGCCTGTGAAATGCATAGTCGGACACTTGGGCTCAGCTTGACCGCAGTAAGTGAGACCCTCACACCTGTGTGGGCACAGTCTGCTCATTACTAGAGATGGTGCCAGGGACAGAGTGACATGGTCGGCACAAGTCCTCATAGCCGAGCGGTAGAAGGGGAGTGTGCAGATTCTTACCTGACCTCCAACCCCATCTAGTCTCACAGAGGCACGAATCCACGTCCAAAGGCAGGGGGTATAAGGAGCATAGGAATGTGTGGAGAACACAAGAGCAACTCTTCAAATGACAGGCAGAGGAAAGCGGTAATTTGATGTCACGCAGAGGGGGCAGCTGGTCATACATGATGCCAACCAAGGTACAGAAGGGAAGGGCCCAGGAGGCCTCTACAATGGCCCCACCTCCACTGTCCAATGAAGAAACTGAGGCCCAGGGGCCCTCAGGAGTGGCAGCAACTAGATTCTCAGTCATCACATCAGAACACAGAATCAGGAGGCAGCAAACTTCTATAGAAAGGGCCAGACTGTAAATACCTCAGCCCTTGGTCCACGTGGTCTCCGTGACAACTACTCAACTTGACATTTCAGTATGAAAGGAGCCACCAAAGACAATGTGGAAATTCCAATAAAACTTAATTTACAAACAACTGATGGCAGGCTGGGTCTGGCCTGCGAGCTGTCATTGCTCGCACAGCAGATCACGGGAGTTCTTCCTTCCTGAACGGACCAGTTCCCTGTAGAGAAGTCACGGCAGAGGAGTTTCTAGGCTCCTCTTGGCTCACTTCCTGGGACAAGCATCTCAGACCCTCACCCCTCTGACCCCAGCCCGGTGGTCTTTGCAATGCTGGTAACAAGAGTTAACGTGCCGGGTACCAGCCATGAACAGGGCATTCGTGTGCCTGTGCCCTCTGTTCTAGAAATCAAGTAGTAGCAGTGTTGTCTTCAGTATAGGGAAAACTAAAGTTTGAGAGAATAATCTGTCAAAATAAACAGAGAAGCTTGGATTAGTGCAAACCTTTAGGCCCAAGTTCACCTGCTGAGCCAATGCCATCAAGGCCCAGGCCCCTGAGGGAGAGAAGGCAGGTTCCAGGCCCAGTCAGCCCTGCGTTCACATCTGGGCCCTGCCAGGCCTGCCCAGCAGCACTCACAGGTGCACATGGTATGTATGTGGCATCTTGGTTTCAGATAAGGGATGCAATTTAAAAAATGCTTCCACAAACTTCTTTGGGGATAATAATAAAAAAGTTCAGAAACACTGCCCTTAAGTAAAAGGTACTTATTTGGTTACTTTACTGGTATTATATATAGATAAGTAAACATTCATATATAAGTGAATATATTGTGCGTGTGTGTGTGTGAACGTGCACAGTATGGGTGTGTGCTCGGGGCCATCGTCATACAAGCACCTTCCAGCACCAGCAGACTAGGTCCTCATGTTCTCTGCAAGGTGCACTGAGTAATTCCCAGACACTAGAAACCCACCTCCAGGAAAATTCACAGGCATGTAAAGCGCTCAGTACAAGAAGTTCCCACGTTTCATTGTCATAATAAACCATTGCCTAGAAGCAAAATGAAGGATCAAATTGGGAATGACAGAGATGGTGGTGCACGATCTCACAGCCGAACGAGATACATCTGTCTTAGAGAATGTGTGAGAGCTGGACAGCCGGCTCTGTGATGAGCCCAAGGCACAAGCGTTCATGTTGAACAAGCTCCTGTGGCTCTAATATGTGGGTTGTATGGTTTTCAGCAGGAGTCAGGCAAGGACAGTAACCAAGGTGTTTCCGGGGTTATTTCCAGGCTTGGGTCTCACTGTGCAGAGTCAGGACAGTATTTTTCTTCCTTGAGGCACACAAATTAAAAATAAATGACGAGTGGGTTTTAGTTTTCCATCATTTTCAATAATTTTCACCTAAAATTTCACAGCACATAATTGAAATTAAATAATTCAATTACCATTTCCACTGGGTGACCTCAATCGTAGTAAGTTCTCCCAAGAGGAACTCCCAGTGACCTTTAAGGAAGAAGGGCCCAGAATGAATTGCTTCTGGAAGCTGACGTGGCTCCAAGTGCCAAGCCACAGGCATTGACGTGGCGGCTCCCAACCCACAGCTGCCGCTGCTGCCCACTCCCCCCCGGGGCTGCGGGTCCACCCAGAGGGAGCAGCAGGGCGGGTCACCCTGTGGTCACATACATGCCCCCAGATGTGTGTGTCCATGCCTGTGTGGTGTGTCTGTATGGCATGTGTGTGTGTGCAGTGTGTATACACGGGGCTGTATGTGTGTGATGTATACTCACGTGGCACGTGATGCGTGTGGATGTGGGATGTGACGTGTGCGCATGTGTGTGTGATGTGTGTGATGTGCACACATGTGTGTGGTATGCATGAAATGCATGTGTGGTGTGTGTGCTGCCCGTGCACATGGAGGTGTGTGTGTGCCGTGCGTGCACATGGAGATGTGTGCATCCTAAGTTTACTGTGGAGCCTCCAGCCAGGCAGAGGGATGTGGGGACAGAGCAAGAGTGTGGTCAGGAAGGCATGGCCCCAGGGGACAATGCCACCAGCAGGGCTGTACCTCTTTTATGGCTTTACAGGACTCTCTTCAGAGGGAGAGGGTGCCTAAGAATTTCCCAGCCCAAACATGCCACCCAGAGCTGCCAGCAGCCAGCCTGCAAGCCCTCCCCCAGGGCCTTCTGGGCTGTGTCTTCAAAGGGGAACATGATTGCAGGGACCAGCATGGACTCTGCTTCTGGCTGACCCAGGATCCTGGCCTAACTGTGTGAGCCGGGGAGAGAAAGCCACAGAGCCAAGCTCAAGTCCTGCCTCCTACAAATGGACAGCCACACACCCCCGTTGAGCACACTCCCTCGTGGCCCCTCTCCCAGCCCCGACCCGGACTTGGGGCCCTTTGCCTTCTCTATTCTCTGGGCCTGGAACTCTCAGCCTATGAATCGTGGCTTACAAGGCTGTTTCTGGCCATTCTAAGTGCAAGGATCTTGCTCTATCTACTCAAAGAGGCCTTCCACTCACCTCCTGGCTGAGCTGCCCAGGTCACGTGCCTGCCTGACCCCCAGCGCACTCACTACTGTAGGCAAGGAGCTTGCCCACTGCCTGACTGCCTTTATTTCCTTTCTGGAAAGCGTCACCCTAAAAGTAGTGTTATGTATGTCCTGTAGTCTTCCTGCCTCAGAAAATGCCTGGTATATAACAGGGCCTGATAAATACATACAGAAAAAATAACCCAGTAATATATAGCGAGAGTGTCTAAAAAACCCCTGTTGCAAGATGTCATCTATAAATGTTTATTTAGTACCTCCCAATTACATGAATAAGTTGTGTGATTTACTTTTTACTTTTCATTACAAAAGTGCAAAATGGATTTTTAAGTGACCTAATAATTGGTCTATTTGAAAAGTGCAGCATTCAGTAGTCAAAACGTAGCAGGCTGTGAACACAGTGGGAAAGAAAGATTAGGGGAAGGCCATTTTCTCAGGATGGAGAAAAACACCCTGAGTCCTGGGCCAGGCCCCTTCTCTCCCCCAGTCTTGAGCAATATCCCAGCCCAAAAGCCCCAAAGCTGAAAGACAGGATTCACCAAAGGGCTCCCTTCCTGTGCGGACAGGGAGAAGGGACCACCATAAAGCATCCCCAGAATAGAAGTAGGTGGAGGCCTCAGCTGCGGCCAGCATTCCACAGACTCACTCACAGTGCCCCGATAAGCTAAATAAAGGTTTTTTGTGGGCAGCACAGTGCCTGGGGTGGAGAAAGCTCCTAATTACAGCTGATGCTCTGGGCTGAGCCCCATCTGCAGCCTCCGCCCAACACTGCAGGAAGCAGAGGCTGAGATTGAGTCCCCTGGGGACAGCTGTCAGGCTACAGGGAAGCAAGAGCAGACACCCTGCTGTGCCCAAGGCCAAGGGGACATTCAGCCACCAGCCCTAGGGCAGACCAGGGGAGGCCACTGCGGAGGTCACAGAGGGCCTGACGTCTGAAGTGCCCTGTGCTGCTGCCCGTGCTAAAGAACCTACATTAGCCCCTCATTTATAAACGTGGATAATGATTTCTTCACATTAGCTTCAGTCATTTACATGGTGACAACCCCAGTCCCAAAAGCTAAAAGACAGGATTATGTTATTGTGAGCCAGGCCCCTACTAGGCACTGCGCAGGGAGGGCTCTGCAATGAGACACCCAGCAGCGTCACAGAAGCTAGGTGGACATCATGTCCTGTATACACTGCAGCCTTCCATGCTGGGGCACAGGCCAGGCAGGGGAAAGAATTCACACGCTCAGGCAGCAGATCCTGGCTGAGTGAACAGTCCGGCACCTGTCCTCTGGAACCCTGGATAGGAAACTTAGCCCTTCTCCCCACCCCGTGTCTCAGCATCACCAGTCATAAAATAGGAAGAACCAGAAAACGCACTTAGAGGGGCTAAGCAGTGAGACTGCAATGAAATGATGGATGTGAAGGTATTTCCTAAATATTGTAACTTCCCAGTAAGGACTCAGGACCTGGCATCAAGAGCACCCAGGAGAAACACCTGCTCTGCAGCTTGCTGGCTGGGCCGTCTCTGGGCAGCACCTCAAGTTCTCTAATCCTCTAACTGAGTTCACCTCAATGACGACAGAAGCATCACTGTGCAAACTCCAACCTCAGAGTGCTGCACACTCTGACCCTGATGTGTGTAAGCAGCAGCCAGAAGTGTGTGAGACGCAGATAAACTATGAGCACAACTTATCCTATATGTAATCATGACTTAGGTGGCAGAATTCTAACACAGCTTGTAGAAGAATGCAGAAGGAAAGCTTCCTGGGGTCCTGAGAGGCAGAGGATGGGAAAGGTCCCCAGGTGGCCCAGGAACATTTGGGAGGGGCTTCTGCGACGGTCACCCTAAGAGAAACTCAGCCCAACCTCAGACCTGTTCCTGTTTCGGGCCACACCCTTCCCTGCTCACTGGGTCACTCTCAGCTGGGCTTCCAGACACGCTCAGCTTCTGCTCAGTCCCCAGCCCTGGGCACTGACCCCGCACTCTCTGTGCCTTGGCCCTGGACCCAAGTTCCCCTCTAAGGTAGCCCCTGGGAGCCTGCTGCCCTCACGTTTGTCCTTCCTCCTTCCCGTGGCCAAGTTAGATGGGAAGTGCGTGGGTTTGGGAAGCAACCAGAGTTCAGGTTATCATGGCCAGCTCCACACCATAGGAGAAGGAGAGGAGGCAGAGGGGAGAGAGAGGAGGGGCAGGTGGCTGCTAGCCAGTAAGCTCACTGCTCATGTTATTTGGGGCTCTAATATATGTGACAGGGCATAGAAATGATGTTTATTTAAGATTGATGAGAAAGCTAAGATTCATGGAAATCAGGCAACAGGCCAAAAATGACACAGATAATAACAAGTCCAAGGACCAAGAAGTAGAGATTCAACATCCATGGCTCTTACGCCCCACCCACCGCAGCCGCTGCCAGATGCACCTGCAGCTATCATTTTATATCTAGGGAAGCAACAAGCAAACAAAAATAGAAACCACATATGTAATGTTATGTTTTCATTTAAAAAAAAACCCACAGGATAAATTTATTTTACTAGTATGTTGTATTTAACACTAATTTTCCAAAGTATGATCATTTCAATGAGTGATAAATATAAAAATATTCATGACATGTTTCATTTTCTTTTCCAGATTTTCTATAAAATTTCTTGTTATACTTTCTACTAAACTTCCAGTGTGTATATCACACTGTGCCACTTCTCACTTCGGTCCAGTCCCATTGCCAGGGCTCAACAGCCACACGTGTTGGATGGTACAGGCCAGAACATCTGTGTCCTCCCATGAGAAATGTCAGTGTCAACCCCACCTCACAGGGCTGGATGGGGACAGAGGGGGGCGATGCAATGCCAAGTACAATCAACATTGGTGCCAGCAAACAGCAGACTCCCTCCATCCCGGCCATCCGGACTACAGTCCAGGTGGGGCTCTTCTCCTCCCCATCTGTCTCACCCTAGGAGGTAAGTGATGTTTTGTTTGTTTGCCTTTAGACACAGAGTTTCGCTGTGTTGCCCAGGCAGGTCTAGAACTCCTGGCCTCAAGTGGTCCTTCTGCCTCAGCCTCCCACTCACGTAGGTAGGACTACCAGTGTGCACCACCATATCCCACTGGAGGTGATATTTGGGGCATGATTCAGCCTACTCTAGCCAAACTGCCTCTTCTAGACTGGCAGCAAACTTGAAAATCTAACGATTTGTCTCTGCTCACCAAAATATGGACGCATTACAAATTTCAGTTATTGTTGGCTACAATTTCAGATTTTCTGCAGTTGTGGGGGGTGAAATAGATTGATGCACAAGTATTCCCGATGTGCACATCACCAGAGCAAGCACAGAATTAGTTGTCAGGCCACTGCCCTTGATATCCTTCAAACAATATGTAGGAGTTCATAGTTCTAGGCTCTGTTCTGGACACAGAGGTACCACAGGGAACAGACTTGTGAAGCCACAACCTAGTGCATGAAGACAGACACACAAGGCACACAAATCAATATACCAATAAAATTACACACTCAGTTGAGTAATTGGCTGCCACATTCCTGCTACACCAAGCAGATAAGAGTTTCTTAAGGACAAAGAGAATGCCAGACCCATTACTGCACCCTGGGCACCTGGCCTGTGCCCAGAGGAATCACCTGGTGTGTGTTTGTCAGATGAATGAATGAATGAATCCACTGATTGATTGAGTGATCAAACTGATTGAAGGTTTGATACAATGCATGGCGGTTGAATGAAGGAATGGGTGAGATCCAATCTAATGGCTGCTATAGTATATAATTGTTGAATGCCTAAAAAAAAAAACTCAAATGGGTTGGATCAAATTGAATGATCATTCTATAAAAAAAATCTGATTGTGTCAGTCTATGATTTTCCAGATCATCAATCTGAAGCCCCTCTTCAAAGGGCTCCCAGGAATCTTCTAGGAACAGAGAGGTTTCTGGTGTTTGAATTTTGTGATGCTCCCTGATTTAATCTTAGCTAGCTGTTGTCTAATATACTCCTGTTAGCTCTTCTATTTTGTTTGCTTTGTTTTGAATTGAGGCCCTTGTGAAGGGATTTCATCTTGTTTGTCACCAGAATAGACAAGGCCCACTTCATCTCACAGCTGTACTTATAAAACCCGATTCCCTTCAGATGACTGAGTGTTAACTTAAATCTTGCTTCTTTTTTTAGGCATTTGGAGAAGCCTGGCTGTAGACAGTCTGAGTTTTTCTTGATGCTGGCACCATGGACACATGTGTGGACTGGGGTGGCTGGCATTGGTTTCCCTTTATCTTGGTAATGCCTCCCCCCCATCAGTTTCCCTTGAGGGAGTTGAGGCGTAACTAACTCCTGTCCCAAACATTAGACAAGGTCACGTGGTTTAGGCTCAGCATACTCAACTATTTCTACTCCCAGGCTACTGACTGGGCTAGGAATAGTTTTGCGTGACCAGAGACACGAGGGGCTGCAGCTTTGCCTCAGGTGTAAATTCGCTCTGTAATGTTAAGAAGGGGCGCAAGAAGCAGCTCCAAGCTCTGTTGTGGCATGTAGCAAATTAGCTTTATTTCTGACCACCTTATATACATTGGCAGTCACGTGCATGCTTAATCTATGATTTACAACATTCACCATTATCTAACTTCCTCTATCTAACTCTAAACCTAAGTGGCAGACATCAAGTCTGCAAACCAGCACAGTGCTCTTTTGACATGAGACATACATGTGGGGATTTCTAACCCCACAGAATAGTCACATGACCTGCCCCGTCCAATCAGACTGAGGCCCAGGCCTGCTGGGTGACAGTCTAGTCTCTCCCTGTACAGCATGCACACTGGTTCTGAGACTCACTGAATCTTGCATTAGCATCCCCAGTTTCCCTGGCAAGACCACTCTCTCCTTCTCTGTCCTGCTCCCAGCCCTGCTGGCCATTGTGAATCAGGACGCCCCTTTGTCAGCTGGTGTGAGACAGGGTCAGGTTACTGGGAGGTGATGGCAACAAAGGAGAAAGGGGTGGGAAGGGACTTGCTTCTTGTTCCCTCTCTGCCTGTTGCCATGGCCTGGCAGGGGCTGTGTGCCTCCATGAGTGAGGGTCCTATAGGGCTGTCCCCATCCAAGCCCCGATGTCCAGTTGCACACTTCCTGCCTCTCCCAATGCCATTTCCTGCACGCCTCAGTATCCCTCTTTGATCTAACCCTTATCTGAACAGAACCTTCATCAACATTTCATCGCTAAAACCTGTGTACCCTTGGCACCCAGATGTGTGGGTCTTTCAGAACAAGGTTAACACCAATGCAGAGGAGACAAGAAAGGGAGAAAGTGCCAGGGGCCCTGGTGTCACCATAGAAAGACATCTGCCCTCTGGCTTTTTCAATTGCAAGTGACAACTAATCTGCTTTTCTCCTACAGTCACTTAGAGGGGAGTTTTCCATTGTGCTCTGAAGTCTCATCCCTGACTTGGAACCAGGGTCAGTGACAGTGAAGCTGGGTTCTAGATTCTCAGTCGGAGGAGGCTGGTGTGGGGGCTGAAGCCTGGGGTCTGCTCCCTGCCCTGCCTCTGTTAACTGTATAGCACGTTCTAGGAACTTGATCTCTCCGGGGTTGTCTCTGCCATTGCCAGAGCTATCTGCTAGGCACAGAGAAGCTTCAAAGTCCAGACTCAGCCCTGTTGAGATTCAGACCCAGTCTGGACCAACGCTGGCAGGACAGCATAAAGCCAGCAGGTAGGTCTGGAAGCAAGCCTGCTCCTCGGCCTGCAGCAAGGCCTGCTGGGATGACAGTGGGAGTTTTCCATCCTAGCCACCACACTGGATTTCTGTCTCTTGGCTGGGACTGTGACCCTGAGGCTGGATCTTGACAGCCTAGACCTGCGATCGGGGTGCACCTAGTCAACCTTTTGGGCTGTACCTCTTAGTTCCCTCCCAGCCTGGCCCCATCCCCTCTCTGGCTAACTGCTAAGGCCCAGTGTGCCCTCTGGGCATCAGTTTCCTCCTCTGTAAAATGGGCCCAGTCAGCCATGCTCTGAGTCCCCAGGCAGTTTTGTGAAGGGCCTCCCTTTCTCTGGCTGTCCAGCAGTGTTCCATTACCCATGGGCCTCTGAATGTGTCATGCCCCTGCGTAAAACCCTCCAATGGTCTCACTTCAGCACACAAAGCCTCCTTTATGGGGACCCTGGCAATCTGGCAAGGGCCAGTACCCCCCACTCCCCTCCTGGCACCCTTGGCACATGGGCCCATTGTAGTTCACTGACAGTGCTGTGGCACCCCTCAGTCCCCTGCCATCTCATCCTGCAGCTCATGCTGGTCCTTCTAAATGGCCTAAGCACCACCTCCTCCAGGAAGCCCTCTGTCATTCTCAGCATCACCAGCAAACTCAGGACCCAGCCCACAAGACTCTGCCTGCACCTTTATTCAAGTTAACCCTCACAGTATCACATTCTTTTCTTATGTGTAGCTTTCTAGACTATGAGCCCCCTGAAGGCAGGTGCTGTATCTTCTCCTTTTCTATAACCCCAGAAATTGGCATAAAGCCACACAAAAAGTAGATGCCAAATAAGTATATGAATAAATAAATAAGTGGAGATTAAAAGAGTCAACACAGAGACAAGATTCCTGTTGCAGTACAGAAACCCTGAGCTATCCCAATCCTGGAAACGGTTCAGCTGTGCTCTCCCTAGCCTGAAGCTGGGCCCATCCCCAGGACCAGACTGGACCCTGCTGAGTCACAGGCAGCTACCCCCACCCACCCGCCACTCACCACTGCCCTGAACCCCTGAGGCAGTGTTTTTCAACCTTTTCATCTCAGGACACACTTGAACCTACAGTCAAACTTCTGTGGCACACTTAAATTATGCTGATCAAAAAAAGAGTAAGAAAAAGAATAAGGTTCCTGTGCTTTGAACTTCTTTGAAAAATAATTTAATTAATGGCCTTTAAAATTTTTTGCAGCCCACCCAAGATTCTCTCAGGGAACACTGGTTGACAATCTCTGCCTGAACTCCTTCCCCTCCCTGGCTGAGGTGTCACCCTGGGAGCAGCTCTGTGCCCAGCAGTAACAAGCATGACAAGAGACTCTGCTCCCAGCCCCCACCCGCCTCAAAACACAGCCCCTGCTGGTCCTGGAGGGGAAGGTTACTTGCCAATGCTAATCCTTCTGTGACCCAAGGACAAATGTCACCTCAATCCAATGGGCAGATGCAGAAGCTGGAGACAGAATTATGAGAAACCCACTTCCTCCTTCCCATCCTGGACAGAGGGCGGTCCTCAGAATGACCGCACTAGGACCCTGGAGGTCAGACTTGCAGGTCAGAGCGCTCTGCCTCCCCTCCCCCCACCCCCAGGCATAATCCACACATTCTAGGCAAACAAGTTAGAGACCGAGGGTTATCGCAGAGGGGACCAGGTCACAGCACGCGGCCTCTGGGATAAACAGCTCCTGACCATCTCTAAATGACCAACTCCACGTGCGCGTTTTCTTTCGTGATCTCTCGTCATAGCCCCATGGAGACCTACTGTGTGCTAGACTCTTCCAAGCGGGCTTTGTGCACACCGGCTCTAATTTCAACAGCTCTGGGCAGCGGTGCGGGATGCAGATCAGAGGCTGAGATGTGGGGGATGCAGATCAGAGGCTGAGATGCGATGCAGGGCGGCCGATATCTCAGCCGTGGGGTGGGGATTTAGAAGTCGGCCCTCTAGTTACCAAACCCCCTCCCTCTGCCTTAGGAAGGGAGAGGACGGTACGTCCCACCAGAAGTGGGCGGGTTACTAGCTTTGCCGTGTAGGTGAACCAGGAAGGCCGGACGGTGGCCTCTGCCCCCGCCACCTGCTGGCCTCCCCCTCCGCGGCCCCATGGCCAGCTGGGCACTGCCCCCATCGCACTCACTCTCACACAGGCGCCGCCTCAGCTTGCCGCGGATCTTGTCGATGGCGTTGAAGTCGGACACGTGGAAGACGTGGGCGGACTTGGGCTCCGAGGCGATCTCGTCCAGCTCCTCCTTCAGCGCCGCGCCCACGCCCACGGCGAACAGGCGGATGCCCGCGCGGTGGGCGGCGGCCGCAGCGTCCAGCACCAGGTCCTGGCTGCGGCCGTCGGTCAGGAGGATGGCCACCTGCTTGAAGGCGCGGTCCCCGGGGCGGCCGCCGGCCCGCGCCGAGAAGCTGCGGGCAGTGATGTAGCGCAGCGCGTCGCCGGTGTTGGTGTTGCCGCCGTGGTAGGTGATGTGCCGCGCGGCAGCCTTGACCTCCTCGCGCGAGCCGAAAAGGCCCAGCTCGAAGGCCGTGGTGGGCCGGTCGCTGTAGCGCACGACCCCCACACGGGTGCGGTCAGGGCCCACCTCAAAGGTGTCCACTAGGTTGGCCACCCACTGCCGCACCTTCTCGAAGTCCTCCTTGCCCACGCTGGAGGAGGTGTCCAAGACGAAGACCAGATCGTAATGCACGGTTTTGCAACCTGCAGGGGTGAGAGAAAGGGTGGGTAAGACACTTGGGCAAGGGGGACTGTCCTTGGGCCTGAAGGCTGGTCACAGGGTCCTGCCCTGCCTCCCACTGCCTGGGCCTCAGTTTCCCAGCCTTCACACGGTAGCAACAGTGAGGTTCAGCTGGCAGCGTATCTTACTACAGTAGAATGACCCCCACCACAGAAGACACTGCACTTCAGTGCCTTTACTTTCTTTTTGGTTAAAACGTGATTTCATTTTTTGTTTCATTATTTTTAAACCTACTACAAGTAACGCATGCTCACTTCAGAAAAGGCAACCAGAAGATGTTTTTAATGTTCATATTCCCATCTACTCAGAGGTAAACACGGTGTCTCTCTAGTTACTGATGGAAGTGGGACTGTACCAGCCAGTGATATATGCACTGATTTCCCTGCATCCAGTGACAAGCTAGAAACCCATTTCCAGCTAGATACTGCAGGTGACCATGACCACAGGTGACCATGGCTGCAGGGTCCGCTGCACAGAGGTACATAATGGACTTAGCCAGTGCCTCCTGGTTGAATAAACAGTTTACAGTATTTTATCATTAAAAATCACATTAAATATGTAACATTCATTCATTTTGAATATAAATGTGCCATACAGATCATCTATATGCTTTATGAATATACTTACATTACTTATATTTGTATAAATATAAATTTTATGTAAACTATATGATGTTTCTGATTAAACCAAATACAGCACCACATGGTTAATGTCTCATCCTCACAGCCATCCCGTGCATGGAGCTACTTGTCCATTGCACAGTTAGATAACATAGGCAAAAGTGTTTTCCCCACTGCAAAGTGCTGTGCAAACGTACAAGGGAACCAGCAAGAAGCTCGGTCTTGCTGCTTCCAGGACACCAATACCCAGGGATAGCCAGCATAAATATTTGACTAATAAAATCAAAAAAGAACCCCACCAAACAACAAAAAAAACCCCACTTTGTTCAAATATCAGATGAGAAAGGGTAAATAGGACTGGTGGTGCCCAAGGTGCACGCGAGTTTGAGCAGAATGCATTTGTCTACTCAGCAAGTGACCTTAGGAATGTCATTTTTTTTTTTAGGGCTTTAAACCTCCATCAATTTCACACTTAGTGATTTATTCCAAGTAAATAGTCAGATCAATAGAGGGGGGAATATAGGGAAGTTCACAGTAACCTGACCAAGAAAATCCTGGAGACAATGTCTACATTCATCTAGGTGGAATTACTTAAAGTGAAGAGCCATTATGTATTCACAGAGTGCAAGATGAGAAAGCCTTGAACTTGACTGCTGTAAATATGTATCCATATTTACCAACATGGATACATTTTTCCAATACAGTGTTGGGTGTAAAACTGTATTTATAAAACATTATGTATAATATGAGAGAATGTCAGTAAAGAAAGTCAGTGCTCTCATGTGTATCCGTGTGTGTAATCATGTATGCATGAGAGAAACCACCAGGAAATACTGCTTACCTTTGGCAAGCAGAATTCAGAGTGGCTCTTACTATTTCGTTTTCTGCTTTTATGTTTATAAGCAATACATTAAGTTAAAAAACAAAAACACTAAAGCTATATGTACTTCAGTATCTGGCCTGAGCCAATTCCACTCTTGAATGTTCCACAGCTACCTTTCTCTATAGTTTTCTTTTCCTTTTGTCTTTTCTTTCTTTCTTTTTTCTTTTTTTTTTTTTTGAAACAGTGTCACTCTGTTGCCCTGGCTAGAGTGCTTTGGCATCATAGTTTACAGCAACCTTAAACTCCTGGGCTCAAGTGATCCTCTTGCTTAAGGCTCCCGAGTAGCTCCCCACCACCATGCCCAGCTAATTTTTCTATTTTCAGTAGAGATGGGGTCTCACTCTTACTCAGGCTGGTCTCCAACTCCTGAGCTTAAGCAATCTACCCATCTCGGCCTTCCAGAGTGCCAGGATTACAGGCGTGAGCCACCACACCAGACCCATTTCCCTCTAGTTGTCAAAATCCAAGCTGCAATCTGCATTCCAGCACTGAGAGACATGCCAGCCTTAGCAGGACTGACTCCCTCACAGGATAGAGTTTTTGGAGTATGTTTCCCCAGATGTGTGGACTCAAAGATAACTCCTGGAGAGCTTTTCTCCTTGACACAAAAGGCCATTCTCTTGTCCTTGGGAGGATAATGTCCCAGCCTGTCCAGGATCATTGCCACTGAGGGCCACTGTGGGCTGTAATCCTAAAGCAAATTTGTTTTAAGGCTAAAGAAACTACATTTGCTCAAGAGACCCTTTTGAGCCCTGCACACATTTTCTCCCAGAGGCCAGAGAACTGGCTGGGTTGGAGTATGATATGGACAGAAGGGATTGGCCGTGGCTATGCTAAAGGAAAGGGCCCTGCCACTCCTGGCTGGTAACTGCGTCCCTCTGGCACTACTGTCCACTCCATGAAATGAGGGTATGGGAGAAACGGCCTAGGACTTGCCCACTTGCAAATTTGGCAATCCTGAGCATCGACCATGCACTTGAGGTTGGCTTGATGGATGTAGAAATCTCATGTTCCTCATATTTAAAACAGGTGTCCACACTTATTCCAGCTAGCTGCCTTCAGGAGGCTCAGGCAGAAAAGAAACGCACGGAAAACTTTGTAAAATCTCTAAAGAAATAGTGTCCTTTTTTGTTTGTTTGTTTGTTTTGAGGCCTAGGGAGTCAAACTT
The DNA here is from genome assembly GCA_963574655.1 of Perodicticus potto. Lineage (NCBI taxonomy): Eukaryota > Metazoa > Chordata > Mammalia > Primates > Lorisidae > Perodicticus > Perodicticus potto. The sequence continues at coordinate 51,995 of CAUYRH010011903.1, read as the reverse complement.
TAAAGTGAGCTTTAGAGCATCATTTCCCGTGTTTTCCCAGCTCCACCTGCTGTGGGCTTGGGCCTCTCTTTCCCTCAGTTCCTCGTCTGAAACAGGAACAGCATTTACTCTCCAGATCCAGTGAGGGATGCTGTCCCTGCCTGCTGTGGCAGCCCAGTGTGAAGCCCCATGCTGGGCGTCATGCACACCGGCTGGCTCATAGTCTGGACTCCTCCCGCCCCTTCACGTCCCAGCCCTGACTGCTACCTTCCCGCAGCAGGGTCCCCCGCACAGGAGAGCAAAGCCGACCTTCAGGTCTCAACCCTGCCCACCTGGCCTTCCATCTCCAGGAAACACCCCTGTCCCCTGGTCACTGCCTGTGTCTCACTGTCCCGGACAGCTTCTCTGGCTGAACCCCACTGTGTCCATTTCTTCCTAGAATGTGTCCCGAAGCCTTCACAGAGGAGGACAAGACAACCAGGTCCCAACCATACCCTGTCCCCAGCCCCAAACCCTGCATAGACTTGCTGATCAAGTCGGCCTCAGAACCCATTATCTGACTGCGACATGTGGCAAGGCAGCTCCTTATCATTCTCCTGCTCCTCTCACACTCACATGCACACCCACAAGGGCTATCACACATATCCACACACACTCCTTCACAATCACAGTCACACACAGTCACACACTCACATCACACATCCCAACACACAGTCACACACTCACATCCACAATGACACGGTCACACAAATCCACACACTGCATCACACTCACAGTCACACACACACATCCACCTTGACACGGTCACACATATCCACACACACTCCTTCACAATCACAGTCACACACAGTCACACACTCACATCACACATACCCACACACACGCCCTCACACTCTCACAATCTCCCACACATTGTATCACTCTCTCACACACCCTCACACTCACACACCAGCTCTTGCTAGACAGCTGATTATCACACACACACCTGTCAGATTCTTGAACACTGCCTCACACGCTCACACATTCTCACACTCACACTCTCACAGACTGGCACACTGGGCCTTGCTGGACGGCTGGTTACACACACAGGCCTGTTGGCCTGCTGACACTCTCTCTCTCCCACATGGTTGGCCGCACGCTCACTCGCTGGCACACCCCCCAGGCCCTGCACATTGGCACACACAGAGACAGGCGCACTGACTGCTCGGCCCCCCGGATGGCGCAGCCCGTGATGGCCCTACCTGCCCGCTGGGCCTGGCAGCCGCCGTCCACGCTCCACAGCAGCAGCAGCCAGAGCAGACCAGCCGCAGTGCGCCCGCTCAGGCCGGCCATGGCTCTTCTTCTTGGGGCCGGGATGAAGCACCGCGGGAGCTACTGCGGCATCCCCTGTGTGGGAGAGACACACTGCGGTGAGGGCCTTTCAGCCTCTGGGCCCCCGGGAGAAATTCCCCATGCTCAGGCTCGGCCTCTCTCTCCCCATGCTCAGGCTCAGAGTCAACTGTTCATAGAGCCACAGGGTGGGCTTCTAAAGAGCGAGCCAAAGTGTCACCTCCCTTCTATCCCTCCTCCCACCCAGCCGCGGGTGTGTATCAGGGAACTGCCAGACCCCATAGCAGGGTGTGGGGTTGCAGAAAGGAGCAGGAGAAGGGATTGGGGAGCCCTCCCCAGCCAGAAGCCAGAAGCCCCTCCAAAATGCCCTCCTCGGGCCCTGCTGAATTCGGCCCAAGGGCCTGCCGTGACCCGCCCGCCCAGCACTCTCACCTCTCCCCTGCCAGGCTTCTTTTTGGGTGCCCATGAACTTTCTAGCACTGAACCAGTTCTGTAACACACCCTTGCCGCTGTGGAAACTTCTCCGCTTGCCTGACATGCCAACACCCACTCTGAGGACCCTGGCAAAGCTCAGCCCAGATGCTCCCCTCGTGCAAAGTCCTTGCCGAACACCTTGCTTCCCAGCTGTTTGAGGGGCCGCTACTCAGCTGTCTCCCCAGGAAGACTGAGCTCCCTTCTGCCTGCAGTGGGCTGTCACTTACCAATCCATTCGCCTACTGTCTGCCCTGGGAATTGCACCATCCAGGCTGCCCTAACTCACAGACCTAACGGATCAGAGCCCTATGCGTGGTCACTAAATAGCATGAACCAAGGCAAAGAAGAATTGACCAAAGGATGTTTGCAGTGATCGAGAGGCTATCTCAAAAGCAATAGAGCAAATGATCATCATAAGGTTATTCTGATTCAAATAATAAGCAAATACTCTTTTTAGATTTAATAAACTGAAAACTACTGAGCAGGTGACAAGGGAGTAAGTGGAAAGCAACCTTATTTACTCTCTGTTTTCAAGTTCAGGTCCAAGGCAGGCATTTTACAGTGATCAGTGAGACTACAGAGGGCCGTGAAACTGTACCCCATGGACAGGCGTGCAGGAGCCACATGTCACCACCCTGGACCAGGGCAGGGAGGGGACTTCAAACCAAAACCCCACAGAGGAGGAGGAGGCATCTCTGCGCGAACATGTGTATGTATACGTGTTTCTCTTTTCATGACATTTTGCTGAATTACATTGACATCTCAGCTTTTCATCAATGGTGACCTAAAACTTAAAATGTTCCAGAGAATCAAGAGAACCTGCACAAACCTGGAGTAGCTGTGAAGAAAATATCAACATGGCTATGCTCCATGACAAACACAGGTGAGCCGGCCTCAGGGGCCTTTCCCACCCCTGCCACATGTATGCACACACATGCACACATGTGCACGGGGAGGCAAGCCAAAGGTGCACACATGTTTGCAATCATCAGCTCCTCCCCTGGTGCAAAGTCCCCATGAGCTGTGCTTACACTCCCATCACTGGAATTCCTTGTGGCTCCCAGGACGCTCTCTGCCACCCTGTGCTCTGTGCAGGTGGCAGCCCTGTCCTGCATACCTTTCCCCCAGCTTGGCCTCAGAGTGCTCGAGCCGGTCTAGCTCCAATCAGTTCCTATGACCGTGGGGTGGCTGAGGGCATCCCCCTCTGCAGAGTGTAACTCATCTCAGCAAAAAGAGTAACTTGCCCCAGATCACACTCATCCACAGGTGGGGCAGGGATCAGACACCCTGCAAGCAGCTGACACAGTGCTCCAAGGGAAGCCAGATGGATTCTACATGGAGCCTAGACATCCCTGAGCACCTGTGACCCCTTAGCCACTGGGAAGACAACCTTGGCTTCCTGGGAGCCAGCCTCTCACACCCTGACACTCCATCTTGGGGAGACTCCTCACCTTCCTGGGAGCCAGGCTCTCACACCCTGACACTCCTCCTGGGGAGACTCCACACCTTCCTGGGAACCAGGCTCTCACACCCTGACACTCCATCCTGGGGACCCCCACATCCCTGCTTCCTGGGACCCAGGCTCTCACACCCTGACCCTCCTCCTGGGGAGACCCCCTGCCTCCCTGGGAGCCTCCAAGGGAAGCCAGATGGATTCTACATGGAGCCTAGACATCCCTGAGCACCTGTGACCCCTTAGCCACTGGGAAGAAACCCCTGCCTTCCTGGGAGCCAGCCTCTCACACCCTGACACTCCATCTTGGGGAGACTCCGCACCTTCCTGGGAGCCAGACTCTCACACCCTGACACTCCATCCTGGGGACTCCCCACCCCTGCTTCCTGGGACCCAGGCTCTCACACCCTGACACTCCATCCTGGGGAGACTCCCCACCTTACTGGGAGCCAGGCTCTCACACCCTGACACTCTTCCTGGGGAGAACCCCACCTTCCTGGGAGCCAGATTCTCACACCCTGACACTCCATCCTGGGGACTCCCCACCCCTGCTTCCTGGGAGCCAGGCACTCACACCCTGACCCTCCTCCTGGGAAGACTCCCCACCTTCCTGGGAGCCAGGCTCTCACACCCTGACCCTTCTCTGGCCCCTGCATTCACTAGATGCCAATGCCTAACACAGCTTTTAATACAGCACCTTCTAGATGCATTTTACCAAGCAGATTTACACCCTATTCTGGTTTTTATAACAAACCTATTCTGGTTTTACTCACAAATTCTGTCCATGACCCTTATCTGTCCCCTACCCATTTGGGTTTTGTCTGTCATCCAGAATCTGTGGACAGAATCCCACTGCTTCTCCCAAACTTCTGGTCCCTCCACAGGCCTGGAGGCTTCTACTTTTTTTAAATTTAATTTTATTTTTTTTATTAAGTCATATATACATAGATCATGAATACATTTATGCCTTTGTGGGATTCAATGTGTTGATTATTTGTACAAATTGGAGTGCTTACATCCTACTAATTAACATAGCTTTTACCTCATTTACTTAATCACAGTGTTAAGACATTTGTGTTCTATACTTGATAGATTTGACTTGTACCCTTGCAATATGCTCCATAGGTGTGGTCCCACCATTAACCTTCCCTCTATTGAACCACACCCCTTCCCTCCCATCCCCCACCCTTGCCCTCCTTCATCCTGGGATATAGTTGTGATTCATCTCTCATATGAAAGTGTGAGTGATTATAATTGGTTTCAATTTTTCCATTGTACTGAGTACATTGGATATTTTTTTTTCCATTCCTGAGATACTTTACTAAGAAGAATATGTTCCAGCTCCATCCATGTAAACATAAAATAGGTAAAGTCTCCATCTTTTTTTAATGCTGCATTGTATTCCGTGATATACATGTACCACAATTTATTAATCCATTCATGGGTCGATGGGCACCTGGGCTTCTTCCAAGACTTGGCAATTATGAATTGAACTGCAGTGAACAATCTGGTGCAAATATCTTTGTTGCCAAGTGATTTTTGGTCTTTTGGATATATACCTAGTAGAGAAATTGCAGGATCAAATGGCAGGTCTACATTTAGATCCCTGAGTGTTCTCCAAACTTCCTTCCAAAAGGAACGTACTAGCTTGCATTCCCACCAGCAGTGCAGAAGTGTTCCCCTCTCTCCACATCCACGCCAACATCTGTAGTTTGGGGATTCTGTGATGTGGGCTACTCTTACTGGAGTTAGATGATATCTCAGAGTAGTTTTGGTTTGCATTTCTCTGATGATTAAAGATGATGAGCATTTTTCATGTGTCTATAAACCATGTGCCTGTCTTCTTCAGAGAAGCTTCTGTTCATGTCTCTTGCCCACAGTGAAATGGGATCACTTGTTCTTTTCTTATTAATAAGTTTGAGTTCTCTGTGGATTCTGGCTATTAGACCTTTATTGAAAATATAACCTGCAAAAATCCTCTCCCATTCTGAGGGCTGTCTACTTGCTTTACTTACTGGAGGCTTCAATCTGGTCACTTGCACGTGGTGAGATGGTGGAATTACTCCTCACGCTCATCTCTACTCCGACCCGTCCCCACCTCCCTGACGAATAAGAAGGTGACTAGATCCAGGCACATTTATTCCTTGAGCTTTACACATTTATTTGTTCCCAGGGGGCCTGGCGGGGGTTCTGGTCACAGTCCCCATCATTTTTCTCAGGCTGCTCTCATTTGCCTGGAACCTGTCTCCCCCAGCAGCCTGGGGTCTCTTTGAATAGGTTTCTGGAGTCCTGGGGCCCAGCACAGAGCCCAGTGCACAGCAAATGCTCACAGATGCTCACCTCAGAGGGGAAGAGCAGGCAGAAGGGAAGGACAAGGATGGGGGGAAACAGGAAGGGAGGGAGGGAGGGAAGCGTGGGAGGAGAGTGATAGCCGGGCTGCCACCCAGGAGTACTGAGCACAGAGAGCCCGGACTCTGGCAGCCGTGGGCAGAGGGCCATCCAGGCACTATCCCTGTCTTAATTCTGCCTGAGAATTAGTGGTACTCAGAGCTGATTATTATTGTTATTGTTATTATTAGCCAATAGTAAAGATTACCTAAGTACCTGTTACTAACAGAAAAGAGTATTAAATGCTGCTCCAAGAAATGAGCTAAGTGATTTTTACCTATATACCATTCTATTTCACCCTTACATCCACGCTAAGCCAGGAACCACCATCTTCCACCATTTAGGAGCGAAAATCTACAGCGTGGAGGGACAAAAGCCTTATGGCTCTTAGTGCTGGTGCCAGGATTTGAATTCAGGGATTGAAGGCCAAGGCCTACCCTCCCTATCCAAGGCTACTTTGCACCCTACCCCTCCATGCTGGGGATGTCGTCTCTCTTAACATTATATCTTGAGCAATGCCCAGCCCCCTGAAAGCTCTTCACAACTTTCATCATTATTAAAATACCACCATCACGATCGGCTGCTCAGAGCTACCCCAGTGGCTTAGCACCATTATTTTTACCATGACATTTAATAGGCCATTGTATTTGTTAATATGTTACAGAGGACATCTTCATCCCTAAGACTTGCCCACATTGAATGATTTTCTTAGTGTAGGCTTATAGAAAAATGCCTAGGGTGTCATAAGAGTTTTGCAAGAACCCTGATGTGGATCAGTGAATTGTTTTCCAGAAGGGCTGTGCAGATTTCCGCTGCACCCAGCTGTGTGTGCGTGTGGATGCCGCACTTACCACGCACTTGGCAGCATCATGTCAATCTCTGCCAACTCAATACACTGCTTATTTGCTAACTGTATTTCCCCTTCCGTATATTTTATTTTTATGTGGATTTCTAAAAGTATTTGTCATTGTTAAAGCTAAGGTCCTGGACAGAGAAAGCAGTTTATGGACTTCATTGTTGATTTAGTCATTTGACAACTATTCACCGGTTGGCCTCAGGTGCCAGGTGCTGAGGACGGGGAGGGAGATGACTGCCCGGGACAGGCAGGCACTTGCTGATTCCTGGGGCCCGGGGCAGGATGGGATCAAGTGAGCCCTGGGAGGAGGAAGTAGTGTGGAAGAAGAAAGTGCAGGGAGTTTGGGGAGCACAGGGCTGGGGAGGGAGTCACCTAGACATTTCAGGGGAAGGTCAGATTCCAAGCCCAATTTGCAAGTCTGGGTAGGACCCGATTAGACAAAAAGCAGGTAATCAATTCAAGCAGAGGGAACAGCAACTCTGAGGCCTCAGACAGGAGCAGACCATGGCACCCATTGGACTTCCTCAAGCAGGACAGGTGTGTGTGTTCATCTCAGGATAGGTACATGAGTTTTATAACCTTGTCCTCACAACCTTTAGGGGAAATCACACTCCTCTTACCAGGGCATGAAAAGGTACCTTGCCATTGCATAGAGGACAAATGAGTGACAATACTCAGAGCCACGGAAGGCCACTGTAGAGGAACAAGAAGGAAGGTGTGGCTCCAGAATGCAACCCCGTAGAAGCAGTGAGAAGTCCAAGGCCACAGGTCAGAGTGCCCAGGGGAAGGACGGAGAATCATAGCCAGTCAGAGTTGCTGGCCCCACCCCGTTAGCCCTCAAGCTATACGGTGGTAAGGACTCGTCTGCCTGGTCCATTCTCCTTCCTGGGACCTAGAACAGCCCCCCAGCACTTATTTGGCCTCTACATAGAAATCAGATTGATGGTAATGAGGAATAGCTACCATCTGCCACTGTCATATTATCTTGAGTTGGCTAGGAGCCATTCATTAGAAGAACGCAGACACCATCAAGGAGCTAGGACAGTAATCAAATAACTAACTACTCACGTGACCCTTCCAGACAGGCACTGTCATCTCCACTGGGTGAAGGAAGAGCCTGAGATGGAGAGAAGGCCTGCGTCTCTCCCCAGGTGACCAAAGGGGTTAGGACCAAAGGGGTTCAAGTCCCAGGCCTCTTCTGGGCATGATGCCCACACTCTTCCCATGATCTCCATGAATGCAACAAATCCAAATATGAGCAGCAACTACTAAGCCATCATGTTTTTAGGAAATAAGAAAGATGCTGGACAGGTAGGAAATGACAGCATCCATTATTGTTCAGTATTTTCCAGGCTCAAGAAATTTGATAATTTCCACCATGGCAGAAAATGGACCTTATCAAAGTTGTACTCTCCAAGTGTTTAGAGGAACATTTGTCAGATATCTTCCCAAATATGTAAAAAAAAAAAAAAAACTTCAGACTAATATTCCTCATAGATATAAAAATATTCAGCAAAAAGAGTAGCAAACCAAATTAAACAGAATATTAAAAGTATCAGCTATCATGAGCCAGTGGGATTCATCTCAGCAATGAAAGGGTGGTTAAACATACAAAATTCCATCCATGTAGTATACTTACTCAATAAAATAAATGGAAGGAAAAACACATGGTGGCTCCAGTTGCTGTAGGAAAAGCATTTGACAAAATCAAACGCCTTCTCATGATTTAAAAAAAGCACTTAGTAAACTAACACTAGAAGGAAATTTACCCAACATAATCAAGGCCATATGTGAAAAGCCCGCAGCTAACATCGTACGCAAGGGTGTAAGACTAAAGCTTTTCCTCTAAGATCAACAAAACAAAGGTACCTCTGCCACTTCTGATCATTATACTGCTGGAAGTTCCAGCCAGAGTAATTAGGCAAGAGAAGGAAGTCAAAGGCATCCAACTTGGAAAAGAAGAGGCAAAATCATCTGTCTGCAGATGGCACGATCTCATGCGTTTGTAGAAAAGCCTAAAAAATTCACTGAAAACTGTTAGAACTAATAAATCCAGTGAAGTTACCCAGTACAAAATCAGCTCTCGAAAATTTGTTTCTCTACGAAATGAAGAATATCAATAAAAAAATTAAGAAAACCATTCCTTTTATGATACAATCAAAACAGCTAATCTGCTTCGAGATGAATATAAATAACCACACTGAAAACTATAAAACCCTGATGGAGAAATTAAAGATCTGTGTACAAGAGAGGACACCTCACGCCATCGCTGGATGGTGGACAGAATTCCTGTTTGGGATGATTAAACTTCTAGAAATAGACAAGGGTCACAGCACACTTGCAGGTCAGCACCAACAATTCCCATGGGGAAGCACAGACCACTGACTTCCCCACGCACACACCCCTAGTAACAACAGAGCTGGTCTTGGTGTCCGGTCTGGAGGACACCAGAGCCCGGGCTCTTTCTAGCACTGACCACTGACATGTGATGAGCTTACTGAGCACCGTAACCATGTGTAATAACTCATTCCATCGTAACAGTAGAGCCCCCCAAAACTGAAGGCTTAAATAGGCTTCCCACAACTGTACCCAGGAGCCAGGATTCAGACCTGGAGATCCGACCGCAGACCCATACTCACAACCACTCAGCAGTGCCAATTCTCCCAGGGCGTCTGGAGTCTGGCTGGAGAAACACTTGTTTCTCAAGTACAGAAACAATGAAGGAAACAAGCAAAGGATACAGTCAAATGCCAAAGTACTCATGGTCACAGGAAGGAGAAGATAGTACCAGAAAGGAGTGGGGAGGAAACCACCAGATAACAGCCCAGAGGGGAGAAAACAGCCGTGCAAGGCTAGGACTATGCTAACTGATTTTTGGATGTTGAGCCAGCCTTGAATACCTGGGATAAATACCACTTGGTCATGGTGTATAATTTTTTTACACATTGTTGGATTTGATTTGCTCGTATTTTGCTCAGCATTTTTGCATCTATAGTCATGAGAGATGGTGACCTGTAGTTCTCCTTTATTATAATGTCTTTGTCTGGTTTGGGGATTAGAGTCACACTGGCTTCACTGATGAGTTAAGAAGAGCTCCCTCCCTCTGCTTCCATCTTCTGGAAGAGACTGCGGAGAAGATAGGGCCTTCCCCTCAGGAATAAACGGAATGTCCATGGGAAGAAATTCACTGAGTGGGGCCAGCCTCATATGGCATCCTAGCCCCGTTCCTCAGCGGCATGAATGAGTATTTCTTATACTCAGTCCCCTCAACAATAAGAAAATGATGATCTCGACTCTATCGGTGGGGGGAAATTATTTCTGCAAAGTATGCAGGGCACAAGTCCTGGCAAAGAGTAGGTATTCCATCCATGTGAAGTTCTAGCAGCCTGTCCCCTTCAGCCCCCTCAGCAAGTGAGGGGCACCATTATTTCGCCTCTCTCTCTCACCCAGCCCTGAGCTGTGAGCTGCGTCCAGGGGTCAGCGGCCAACCTGGCGGGATGCAGGCCACACCCCTGTCCCTGGGAGGCAGAGCTCTGCCATTAGTTTCCCCAAAGTCCAGCAATTAATTTACTGAGCTGAGTTCCTTCCACAAGCCAGCCCATTGCCATGGTAACCAGCATTCCCATTAAGGGACCCAGAGGAGGGTGGAGGGAAAGCATAGAGCTGAAAGCAATTTAGAGAAAGAAAGTCAGCTTCGGCACATCGCAGGGCAGCCCGCGTAGTGTTCAAGCCCCAGTCAGAGGGTCCGGACTCTGCCCACAGATGGTGGGGGCTGTGTGGAAGGAGGCACCTCTGATGTGTTGCTGGGGTGATGGGTGATGTTCTGGGGAGGAATTTGATCTGGACAGGACATAAAAGCGTGGCTTGTCCACGTCTAGATCTCTGAGCGCAGGCTGAGCTCCGAGCCTCTGGCACAACACTGTAGGGCTGTCTGGGCCTATTCTGCTGGGGTGCCCGCTGCCCTTGCTGGTCAGAGAGGCTGGGCTTTCTGTCTCCACTGGGCTGCCCAAGAGTCCAGTCGAGATCACTGGAGAGTCTGTGTCCTGTATTCGAAACCCTACTCTGCATGACTTGGAGCAAATCCTGTTCATTCAACAATATAAACCAGGTACTTTCTGTGTATGGGACACACATTGTCACAGGCATCTGACTTCTTCAGGGGCAGCAAGCATTGTGACTAAGCTTTTCAATCAGAATACCTGTGTACAAATTCCAACTGTGCAACCTAGCAGAATTCACTTAACCTCTCTGGGCCTCTGTCTTCTTACATCTGAAGTGGGGATAAAAATACTTATCTCACAGGCTTGTTGGAGTTAATTAAGTGAGTGACTATATGTGAAAAGCTTACAACACACCTGGCCATATGAAGTGCTTCAGACACACTATTTTCATTATTTTCCCATCCTTAGTTTTCTTAACTATAAAATGGGAAGAATATTCTCTACTTCAGAGATTTGTGGGGGAGATTACATGAGCCAATGTGTGTAACAATTTTTATAAAATAAAATGCTTCCATTATTGTCATAATCTGCTATCAAGGGGAGACTTATCCATCTGTGCTACTCACAGAACTCGGCTGGTGCTGAATGGGTTGGGGTCCTGATTATTTCATTGTTCTCATCTCTAATTCAATCATGCCCTAAATCATGTTAAGCATTTTACATAACACTTTATCCAAGAGGCTTGCAGCCTAATGATAGAGACATACAAGCAAGTAGATGCTTATACTTCAAGGTGGCTAGTGCTCTAATTAAGGGGAGAGCCGAGAGGATGAGCTCCGACTTCAGGCCTGGGAGGTCAGGGAAGGCTTCCTGGAGGAGGTGATGCCTGAGCCAGTCTAGAAAGATGAGTGGAGAGGAGGCAGGAGGACGAGGCTGCCTTCGCTGGGAATGGCCCACATCCCATGTGTTCCCACTGATGGGGTGAGCATGAAGCACAGTGGTTTGTTGGAGGGATGAAGAAAATGATGAAAATTCAGGCTGCAGCAGAGGTAGGGATTCACAGGGAGGAAAGTATTCAAGCATGAAGAAAGCATTAACAAAGAAGCCTAGAGACTTGTGCGGTGACCCAGAGAAAAGGTTCAGAATTTGCCTGGGGATCCCCTGGGGCCAGGAGATGTTAACACTCATAGGAGGGGCACATGCTGATGTGATTTAAGAAACCCTGTGGGCAAGGATGGAGTAAGGGACCGAGGAGGAGACCAGTGCTATAATCCAAAAGAAATGCCAACAACCTGCCTAAGACAGCCATGGGCACAGTGGTCCAGCTACAGATTCCATGACATCCGGTGGCCGGCAGGGAGCAGGAGGATACAGGGAGGACTATGTGTCTAGAGGAAGCCTCCACTTCCAACATCAGCCAGCTCAGGAGAGAGGGGCAGGATGAGCACCAGGTGGCACACGCCAAGGTGAGTCTGAGGTACCCGTAACACAGCCAGGCAGAGAGTCCTAAAGGAGGCAGGCAAGTGAGTCCAGAGCTCAGACGAGAAATTGGGGCTGGAGATGCTGCTGGAAAGGTGAAGAGGGAGCTGAAGGCAGAGCTGAGTGGTGTCAGTGTTTAGGCAACACTTGGAAAATGGAGAGAAGCCACATGGTCCCCTCCCGGACACCGGAGTCAGCTATGTTTTCTGTTACTGTACAGAGTCAGGGGCGTGCCATAGTACTCCTGTATCTGAGGTTTCTTACCTGATCCAAGTTGTGATTCTTATAGTAGAGAGTCCTGTGTAGTGTACTTTTACCTTATCAAGAAAAAAAAACTGAATATTCTGCTGTGTGGCATTAGCAAGGACCAGCAAGGAACATCTATCCCCCCTACCAGGCCGTCTGCTACAACTAAACAGGGGAATGTCTGATAAGCAATAAAATTAAATGGGCTCAAGTCACACAGAACAATACCCAAAGTGTCAAGGATACAATTGCAAAATTACTCATTACACAGAGAACAGGACAATTACAACTTCAATGAGAAAACCCAGTCAACTGATTCTAACACTGAAATAACTCAGATTTTCTAATAAGTATTTTTAAAGCAGCATAGAAATGCCTCAATGAGCAATAGCAAGTATTTTTGAAACAAATGAGAAAAAAAAGAAACTCAGCAAAGAAATAGAAGATATAAAAAAAATCACCAAAGAGAAATGAAAGAGCAGAGAAATACAATTAACCAACATTTCAAAGAATCTCACAGCAGGCCCAATCCTAGACTGGAAACAAGACATCAGGGAAAAGAGTCTGCAAACTTGAAAACAGACAAATATAATTTGCCCAATCTAAACACCAGCAAGAAAACAGACTAGAAAAAAAAAAAATTGACCAGAGCCTTAGGGATCTCTAAGACAAAAACAAAGCACATAATATTAATATCGTAGCAGTCCAATAAGGAGAGGGCAGAGTTTGGTGATGAAAAAAAAATTCAAAGCAATAATGGATGAGAAATTCCCAAATTTGCTGAAATTCTAGAACCTGTAGATCCTGTTTATCCCTAAATAGAATAAACCTAAAGAAATATGTGTCAAAATATACCATAAGCAAACTTCTAAAATCTAAAAACAAAAATACATGCACGTATTGAAAGAGGCTAGAGAGAAATGACACATTGCCTGCAGAGGCAAAGTAATAAAAACAACAGATTTCTCACCCAAAACCAAGGAAAACAGGAGGAAATGGCACAACATTCTTTAAGTGCTGAAAGGGAAGAACTGTCAACCCACAATCTTATATCCAGCAAAAATACCATTCAGGGACAAAGTAGAAGTAAACACATCTTACAGGAAGGAAAAGTTAGATAATTTGCCACTCACAGACTTACCCTTAAAGAATGCTAAACCAAGCAGAAGTGAAATGATAAGAGAAAGAGGGTGGACTTCAGGAAGGAGGAGGAATACTAACATGGATAAATATTAGGATTAGACTATACACTTCATGATTTTTTAAAAAATTATTGATTGAAGCAAAAGTTATAGCATTATCTTATATGGTGCTCAATGTGTGTAGAGAAAATTCTAAAGATGTTATTTGCATTTGGTGTGTGGTGGGGGGAGGTTAGAAGGATCTGAATAAATATATATTCCACACCTAACGCCAATTGGTGAAACACCCACACTGTAAGTGCAATATCCAGACTAACTAAAACAATACCATCTGAAACATGTATTCAGAAACATTATAGATAAATCAAAATGGAATTGTAAAAATTGTTTAAGAAGGCAAAATTGAGAAACTGAGGAATGAGAAAAGCAAATGAACAAAATGAAAACAAAAAAAAACGGCAACCTTAACTTTTCAAAACAAACAAACAAAAAACCCCAACACAAGGTACAGAGCAAAGTGCATGAGAGAGGTTAAAAATCCAATTCATTCAACAATCATTCATTCAGGCCCCTCCATCCCCTAAGTTAGTCATATAGGTGACCCTGCCAATCAACAGTAAGGCCTCATCCCCTGCTGTACAGGCTAGGAAACAGAGACTCACGAGGTGACATAACTAATTGTTGAAGGCTACTTGCCGATGTGGCAGCAGAGAAGAGATCTGAATCCAGGCCTGGCTGAGGAGGTGGGAAAAAAAGGGAAATGTTTATAATATACCTTCTTACCTACCCTTCCACAAATATTAACCAACTTAACGAAATGGGTCCCTGAAGGTAAAGACCATCCTGAGGGCCTGCCAAGAAAGCTTTGCATCTTTGCCCATAAAACATGATAAATCAATGATTGATTTCTCTTTAAACCTGCAGCTTCAACAGATGAGCAGATTTGTAAATAATAAAATCCGTTTTCATTCTATTTGGGCTGCTGTGGCCCATTAGCACAGACTGGCTGGCTTTCAAATGATAAACGTTTGTGTCTCACAGTTCTGAAGCTGAGAAGTCCAAGATCAAGGTGCCAGCAGATCTGATGTCCCAGAGGACCTGCTTGCTGGTTCACTAATCGCATCCAGTGGGGCTCTGCCCTTGTGACCTAATCAGCTCCCAATTCCCCACCTCCAGATCCCATCACATGAGGGATTAAATTTCAAAATATGAATTAGGGGGGAGGTAGGAGATACATTTAGTCTACTGCAAAGGAGAGACGTGCAGCCCCAGCATGATCCTCAGAGTGTACCTAACACACATGTCCCCAGAAAGGCAAACTCCTGCTGTGTCATCTTTGTGAATACCCGGCTTGCCCTGAATTAGAAATAGTGATAGCCCCTTGGTCATCGGAGCAAACGTGAAAATGAATCACCAACAAATATTCAAGAGAGAGACAGAACATGAGTTTTCATCCCCGCCTCCAAAAGAAAAGCTCGTTCAGGATGGGCAGCAAGCACACCGTCCTGCCCTGAAGGCCTACCTGCTTGTCTCTTTCCAGAGGTCATGGACCTGGGGCAAGCACTCCCCTTCCCATGCCCACATCCCACCCACCACCCGGCCCGCCACCTGGTCCTGCACACACAGCTCTGCGGCATTTCCCTCCCCAGCCCCGTCCGGCAGACAACAGGCCTCCTTTCCCTGTTGCAGGGAGCACTCTGCAAAGTCCTAACTGGTCATCGTTCTAGCTCTCATTTCTCTCTACAGATCCTCTACAAGTAGACAGCGTCATCTTAAAAGAAAATAACCACCTAATACTTAGTACAGACGATTTTGATGTTTGCTTACTGCCGTCTCCACCCAGGGCTGAGCACAGCTTCACCCACGTGCTGAAGACACGGTTTACCCTCATCCATCTCAAACGCTAGTCCTGTTCTAACAAGACTCCCCCCCCCCTCCTCTCCTCTTCCTGCTCGGTTCCTCTTTTCCTTTCCACTCTACTTCTTCCTCTTCTTCATCCTCCCCCTCTGCCTTCTTCTGCCCTCACTTGTTACCCTCCTTTTATTTTTTCTGCATTGTATTGTCCAGTCACAGCGTGAGTCCCACAGGAGCCAAGGTCATCCCTTGACACCTTTCACCATGCCCAACACGAGCACAGTGAGTATGTTCACTTTAAGCCAGTTTATGGACAAGAAAAGTTGGGGAGATCCTAGGACCTTTCAATGGAGTATACGGACACAAGGTAGAATATAGGAAGACCAGGATTAGCCAAGAAAATCCAGGGAGGGCTAGACACAGTTTCCCCCAAGTGTCCGGACTGGTAACTAGATTTGCATGTCATTATTCTCTTGGCATTTTAGCCTTGTGTACATCAATACTTTTTTGCTATTGAGTGACAAATTTCTCAAGGAGCAAAACTGTCCTTACTTATCATGATCCCTGGCACTCATCATTGGCACAAAGTTGATGCCCCGTAAATATTTGCAGAATGAGTAAATAAATGAAAATGGCAGCTGGTACACTGCAGGGTACCAGATATAACGAGCAAACAATGACACAAGCGGTGTAAATAGTGACCAGAGCCGTGCTGGCTGTTCCACTTGCATTGCTGGATTCACATGGGGCTGGCAAACCGCTCATTATAGCTGAGTAAGCTCAAGTTCAAGGAAGCTAAGGAATGTGCCCAGTTGTACAGCCAGGAAGTGGTAGGACGGGGATTTAATCCCAGGCCATTATGACCCTAAATTCTGTGTTCTTTTCATTTAATCAGGGAGGATGGTGTCTGTCACTCTGCAGAATGGAAGTCCTCGATCAGGTGCCTTGTAGAAGCAAGAAAAGAAAAGGGCCCAGGCCTTTAGGAGTCGTTGGCCCTGCTAATGAGCAACAACACCCATTCAGTTATTATTTCCTCTCCACTCAGACATCTCGGTGATGTAAATGGAATCAGTTAAGTCCTGCACTGCCAAGATGTAGTGGGATTAATTTGATTGAAGGAGGAGAGGGAAAAAGCAAGAAATGTGTTTTCCTAAACTCCTCCTCTATGCTATGAACTCAAAAGCACTTTCTATTGGTGGTTTTTTCCCCCCCTCTTTATCACGTCCCTACGAAGTGGCTGGATGCCAGTTCTGTCTGTCACACAGTGGCCAGCTGTGAATGCCTATTCTCAAAACAATGAAGATTTGTTAACCTGATTCCCAAGAGACCTGAAAGGCACACCCTCCTGAAGCTGTCAGCGACTTCCTCACTGCTCTCCACCGTCTCCGAAGTCACTGTTTCATTATGCCTGCAGGTATTTACTGAGCCCCAGACTACGTGGCAGGCATAGTTTTAATCACTGGGTCCAGTAATGTCACTGTCTCTGTGGACCTTACTGTCTAAGGAGAAAAGAGGAAAATTAAGCAAAGTAACTAAGAAATAAAGGAGATAGTTTCAGGGAGTAATAGCTGATTTGAACACAAAGAAACAGTGTCATGGGACAGAAGGTGACTTGGCTAGGACATTTTTTACACTTGATAAAAAGAAAGTCTCCTCTCAGTTGGGGACACTTGAATTAAAATCTGGAGAACGGGAAGGAGCCGACCTTTCAGCAAAGGGATGTGGCGAGGTACCTGGGCCCTGCAAGTGGGTTTCCATGAGACAAAGGGACACCACGAAAGGAAGTTAGGCTTGGGCTGCTGGCTTCATGCCCAGCCGAGGTAACTATCTGCACAAGGAGACCCGGCTATAGGAAGCCGGGAAGGGCACCGTGGGGCAGAAGAGGAAGATCTCATTCTAACCAGGGGAGATCCCCAAGTTGGGGAGCTGAGGAAACTCCAGGAGAGAGCCACCACCAGAGGCCTGAAGCATAGTGACTCTCGACGGCAACGACAGGTGAAAGAGGACTGCAGCCTTCACCTCCCCTTCCCCTCAGCCCAGCCCTCCGGCCTGGCCGACTCCAGCCCCTCACTTCGCCAGACCCCTTGGGACAGGGTACAGCCTGTGCTGTGAAGGGAGGGCGGAGAGCTTTACAGAGAACACAGGATTATACTGTTACACGGGACCTGACTAGACTGATCTCTGTTGCATCTGCAGGTGAGCAGAAAGTTGTGGGATGTGGTCAAAGTCTGCTAAGGCACAGGGAAGGGGGTTTCACCACTCGCGGCTGAATGCAGGGTCAGGGAAACATAAGACGGCTCCATTCTCTTTTACCACCGAGTCTCCCCATTCAGGGGGGTTACTTTAGCACCAGCTATCAGTCATCCCTGATCAGACAAATAAGAAAAACTTCCCCCACCGTCACCACTAATCCACTCAAGATTGGTAGCATTGTTAGTATTAACTGATTTATCCACAAATTCAATTGAGACGTGTTGGGCATCAACCACACCACAGGTACCGGGTCAAGACATTTATCCACTTGGCCATGTGGGGTCCCAGTCACTCGACCTGCGTAATGGCCATCCGCTTTCACAGATGGGCACCCCAAGGCCAGCGCATGGCTTGACATCATGTGGTTATTACAAGGCAGAGGATGGATTTGCTTTCTGGGCCCCTCAACTCTGAGGGTCACCAGCTGCCTACAGAAGGGGATAAAGTTAAAAAAGGGGGATGGTCCAGGGCGGACTGTGGGGCCTGGAATGTTGCAGTTTGAGTTTTGTGCTTTAAGTGACATGCAGCAAAAATGCTCGTAAATTGTGAACCACATGTTTTATTCCACAGAGGTGTGAGTCTAACAGGTTTTAAGAGGACTTGGGAGAGGACAGCCACACACCTCCACCTCAGGTACATGCCTGGAGTGTCCAGGGAGCATTCCCACCTGGTCCCCCTCTGGGTTCCCGCACCCCAGGATTGTTCCGCTTGGTTCCCAATTTCTTCTGCCTTTTCAGCCTCCTCCTTCAGGTAGCAGGGCCCTTTTTCCGCTTTTGGTGAAAACTTCTCTCCTACTCTCAATGTGTTTCTGCAAATGCACCTGCTTTCTTGGCTATAGGATGGTTTGGGACTAGACTGAGCCCTCCTGGACTCCACAATCCCCGGACAAGTACGGGTTTCTGGGGAGAGAGGAACATGTCCACTAGAGATGCTGGGTTTGGAGATGCAGATAGCCAAGTGCCATCAACGTCGGGGATCCTGAGGGAGAATGAAGCTAACCAGGAGTGATCAAGATGTGTCCCTTAAGCATTTTAACCCAGTTTTCCCAAAGTCCAGAGGTACCCAGAGCTTTGTGTCAAATGAAATGAATGTCACCCCGCCCTCATTTTGTAAACCGAAGCCGATGTGGGCTGGAGACTTTCCACTCAACAGCCAGGGAGCGGACACTTGTTGCACTTGGCAAGGCCTGGCAGTTGCAGCCCTTCGTCTGCGGAGCTCAGCCGGCCTCCCCAAGGCAACACAGCCCCTCAACCCCTGCCTCGACCTGTACCCCATCTCCTTTTTCTCTCCTTTCATCCTTGACTGACAACTCAGTTTAGAGATGCTTTCCCAGAATCACCCCATTCAACCTCCACCTCCAAGGGCCGACTGCCAAAACCCACGCAGAGACCCCACCCTGCATCCTTCCTGGGCCAATGGGACTGCACGGATGGGAGGATGGCCCTACCCACCAGCACAAAAAACCTCAACAGCTCTTTATTGTTTTATTAGTTTCTTCCAACATCTCAGAACTGTAATTACCCCGTTTTTATTTCTTTCAGATTCTCAGTGTTGAATTCTTCCCAATTTGTTCTCCTCCTTTCCCTCCCCTCTCCCTTGCTGAGTACAATGTTTCAGTTCATTTCACAGGAGATTGTCTCAGATTACAGGGTCTCCAGGACACAGATATTTCTGTTTAATTTATTTTGAGCAGCATCTGGTCCAGTGAAGCAATACACATAAATAGTGCTCCGGCATCCACTCTGCTGGTGGAGGTACCAACCCAGCAGCCTCTCCTTTGGCTGGGGGAGAATAATGAGCACCCCCCACCCCGTGAGATGTGAGACAGACAGCACGGTGGGAGCACTGCAGGCCCTGTCTCCCACTACCTGGCCACGTGCTCCCAGTGAGAATCCCTTAAGCTTCAGTCTCCTCATCTACAGAAAGGGGTGCTAACCTACCTCATCAGTTGCTATGAAGGATTAGAGTCTCCACTGCTGTTCTATGTGGCCAGTTAGCAGACATCTAAATAGGAGGCTGGATAGGGGACAGACTATAAGCACTCGATAAAAGGAAGCTGATCTTCCCAGAAAATCCTTACTGCTTACTTCTTGCTAACAGCACTTTCCACGCCACCACCTGGAGACCCTGATCAGTAGTTTACCCCACACCCTGCATCAGCCCAGGCCCCTCCAGGTCCTCACTCAGATTTGGATGCTTCCAGTGACCAGGAGCTCACTACTCTGCAAAGTCCTAAGTGATCTCAAAATCCTGAAATGTTGGAGCTTCAGCAATATGGGCTGTCTCTGCACGAGGAAGCAGGAAGAAGACCCGTGGCTGGGCGGAGACAGGCCTGAGATCCCTTTCCCAGTTTAGAACTTTGTTTCATACCAGCCAACCTCGGGCCTCTGGGCTATTTGGGGCCCCTGCTTTATGAGACCCTGTAGTCTAAATCCCAGTTCCCATTTCTGGGCCTGGGGGAACATGCTCCACACACCCTCTGAGGACAGTTTCCTTTTTGAGAGTGAGACTCCTATGTCTGGGCCAGATTATATTTATAAATCCCCTGTTTAGGGTGCTCTGTGAATTTTCAAAGGCCCTTGCTCACCCCAAGCATAGATATCATTGGAAGAGACAGGTTCTTTGTCCATCTTGCAGCACCTTTCATGTTCTGTCCATCTTGCAGCCACCTCTTGGCTCTCCAAGGTCAGCTTCAACCTGATATCAACCCCACACCCACCTCATGACTTTACTCTCCCACCTCAAAGACTTGTCTCACCTCTTTAAACACCAGCATCTTATTTTCCTAACTACTGAGATTTTCTCTGCTGTTATTTCAGAGATGATATCAATTCCTTGCCATGCAGACTCCTATGCATCCTTCAAAACCCAGTTTATATGCCTTCTCCTTAATGAAGCTTTCCTTGATGTCCCTGGCAGGGAGTGTGCCACTATTTTCTCTAGGCTCCCACAGAGCCCTGGCCTTTAGCACTCCCTGGGCTGTAATGAAAGTTGTCTGTTTATTAGTCTTCTCCACTGGGCAGCTGGGACCTAGGGACAATGTCTCTAGTCCGTCTTCCTTCTGTGCCTGGAACAGTGATGGGCACAGAGCAGGTGCTCTGTGTACCAGTGCTACAGTGGGTTGAGGGTCTGAACTATATTTAATTTAGTAAGAAGGAGCTTTATTTTGTTTTTATTATTTTTTAAATAATGTTGAAACTGCTACCTCCTGAGAACAGAGCAAGCATGTGGACTGGCACAAGATGTACTTTCTTAGCCTAGTTGCTAAGGATGCTTATTTTCTTCCAAGAAGCAGCCTCTGACTCTCCCAGGACCCTGTGAGAATGAGCACACAGACAAGGTCAGGCCTGCGCTAGGGAGGAGCCAGGCAGGGAGGCCCTGCAGGATGACTTTTCTTCCCAAGGAATTCATTCACAAATGTGCCTGACACAGAGATACGGAGAGATGTTTCTTAGACATCACAATGCAATGTTCTCCAGCCAATTTCCTCCCAGAGCCCATGACTTTGGCTCCACTGTGCTGGGACTCCCAGGCCAAAGCAAAGCAGAAGCTCTTGGATTTCTCCCCAACAAGGGCACCTGTGGGAAGGACCTCTGCTCATTACCCCTATGCTTTGCTGTGTCCAGCCAAGTTGGGCTTTTAAACAGCCTGAGCATTTATCAGTGGGAGACTTTAGCAAGAAGGATATAAGAAAAAAAACCCCGACAGCTTCCATGTGAGACAGGTTCCAGGTGAGCAAAGGCCCACTGCCATGCCACCCTCTTTCCTCCTCACCTGAAAAACCACCCAGGAACAACTGATCAAACTTGCTGATGCTAATTACTTAGCTCATTCATTAATCCACTCATGTATTGGCTTTGTCATTCATTCTTTCCTTCGTCCTCTGACTCGCAGCTCATTGTGTTTGTGTATTTTCTGTTACTTTAACAGAACGCCAGACAGAGCAATCAATTTAAAAAGGAGATATATTTGGCTCCCAGTTCTGGAGGCTGGGAAATCCCAAGGCATGGTGTAGGCATCTGGCAGGGCCATCACAAGGGGGGAAGGCAGAAGGCAGAGAGGCCCCAGGGGCCAGACTCCCTTTATAAAAACCCACTCTCAAAATAACTGATCTGCTGTCTGAAGGAACAACATTAATCCCTCCATGAGGGCTCTACCTCTTACTAGGCCCCACCGCCCAACATGGTTATATTGGGGATGAAGTTTCCAACAGGTGAACTTTTGGGGGACACGTTTGGGTTCTAGTGCCTGTCTGTCCACACAGACATTTATTTCTGCCCTCTCTTTCTCCGTCCCTCCCCTACACAAAGGCACACTCGTGCCACAAACAGTACGGTGCCACCACAGCACCATTCCCTGACGGGCTCACAGCAAGCATTAAGCAAGGAAAAACAAAATGTTATTTTGTTATCCTAATAAGGAATAATAAAGAAAAAATTGCCCACATAGTACATTTCCATTTTTGTAGGAATTACATACATTTACTTTTTGCTTGAGACAGTCCATTGTTTCCGTTATGAGCATGGGCTTTGCACTAAGACATGAGTTTAAATCTCAGTTCTGCCATTTACTAGTTGTGGGACTAACTGCCGCCAGGAGCCTCAGTTTGTGCATCTGGAAAGGGGGCATAACTCATTCACAGGACTAAAGCAGGTGTGTGAGAAGGACCAGTGAGCACTCAGCCTCAGATAGGATCTGGGGCCACGTTAGTCGTGGGGCAAGTGAAATAAGGCCTGACAGATGGAAGTGGCAAGGAGGGATCAAGAGAAGGACATTTAACCAGACACCCAGCAACGTGCTGCGGGCCGTCCCAGGAGGCAGCCATCCCTCTGCCCCTGGAGGGGTCAAGAAGAAGGTGAGCAGGAACCTGCGAGAGATGGGACAGGATCTAGCACCAGATAAGGACACTGCACAAACAGTGCCCGCCCCGTGGCCGTCCTGCAGCCTTCAAACATAAAGAACCTGTAAGGTAGCGATCGTTTGGCAAAACGTGATCACCTTAAGTGATACTCACAGTGAAGTTTGTGGTTATGTTTTATTTCATTTTAGTTCTTCATGGTAAGGATCGTTAACATGAGATCAACTGTCTTCACAGGGTTCAAGTATACAGAACAGGCACATGTGAGAGAGCAGATCCTCAAACTGACTCATCTCACACAAAACAGGCTTTCTACTCATTTTGTAAGTGAGAATCAACAGCTACTCCCAGGCAGCTGAGGCCAATTTCCATTGGCCTGGACCTGCTGCTCCTCCTTAGAGATAGTTCTAACCAAAAGATAGAATAAATTCTGAGTTCTTATTTTCAAAATTGTGTCGTGAGCCAAACTTAAAATACAAAATCAAAGATACTTTCATCTCTACCAGAATATAACCAGAGTTAACTAGAAGTAGCCAGGTTCTGCCAGGGGCAGTGACTCACGCCTGTAATCCAGCACTGTAGGCGGCTGAGACAGGTGCAGCCTTTGAACTCAGGACTTCCAGATCAGTCGGAGCAAGACAAGACCCTGTCTCTACTAAAAAAATAAAAAATAAAAATAAAAATAGCTGGGTATTGTCCCACGTACCTGTACTCCCAGCTCCTCCTTGGAAGGCTGAGGCAAGAGGATTGCTCTAGTCCCAGATTTTGAGGTTACTGTGAGCTATGACGCCATAGCACTCTACGCAGGGCAACAGAGTGAGACTCTGTCTCAAAAAAACAAACAAAAAAAGAAGGCGTGAGCTCCAGTAAGTGGGGATGTATGATTTAAGGCAAGTGGGAAGTAGGAGGGCACTTGTGTCAGGTGGGTTTGTCATGGAGGCTGAGCTGCTTCCTGCTGGGCATCTTCTTGAGCGCACAGGCTGGTGTGCCCACCTGCAGGGGCGTCAGGAGCCGCATAGAACAGGACTTAACAAGACCACAGAGCAAGTCACTGACTCAGCCGAGTAACAGAGCTGAGGGACGGTCACAGCACATCACTCTTGCATTCAGCCACTCATTCATGAGTCTATCTGTTCACTCAGTGACTCAAGAAACACTGTTCAAAGGAGATGTCAGCCCATCCTGTCAGCCCATCCCCGGGCCTTCGGCTGGTTTGTCTCAGGCACCAGTCCTGCTCACAACACACACAAACATGTATACACACACACATGTGTACACACAGACACACGTACACACATACATAACTCTGAGTACCAAAAGGAAGACCAAAAGGTCAGCCCCTCTGTACCCTGGTGCCTCATGGAACCTGCGTTGGAGACCAGCTCTGTCTCCAAATGCAGATCAGGCAAGTCACTCCCACTCTCCAGGCCTCGGTTCTCATCTTCCCAAGCTCCATCTTCCCTGATTTTTTTTTTTTTGCAGTTTTTGGCCAGAGCTGGGTTTGAAACCGCCGCCTCTGGTACATGGGGCTGGTGCCCTATTCCTTTGAGCCACAGGTGCTGCCTAATCTTTCCTGATTTTATAGTTATTTTTCTCTAGCAGCCAAGTGTGCCTTCAATTCTTGAATAGGGGATTGGCATAGAAAAAAAAACTTCCCAGAGACCTTTCCTCCCCTAAAACAGTTCCTGTGTGCCTGTCTCATTTTCTGGCTCTCCTCAGAAGGTCCACATGCTTCCAAATGTGAGCAGAAAGGTCTTTCTTAAAATTAAAATGGGCTTTGAATCCGGCTTCCTCTTTACTCTCTCTGCCTATTCTCAGGTAAGTCATACAAACTCTCTTATCTTTCATTTCTTTGTTTATAAAACTGAGATACAAACGATATGCACACAGTTCCCGGGCCTGGCCCACAGGAACCACACAATCTGTGTTGGCCACAATAACGCCACCATCAGCATCGTCACAGCAAGAGAGGGAGGCAGGAGACGATGAAGAGACTTTAAAGCTGGAGAAGAAGCTCTTAGAAACTGAAGCATCTCATGCTAGGAAAGACCTTAAAAGCTCACCTGCTCCAAGCATTCCAGGTTCAGATCAGCACTTCAATATTTCGGAGAAATGGCCTTCCAAACTCTGTCTGAACACCTCCCATAGTGGGAGACTTAGCAACTAATGAGTCTATCCTTCCCTTCTCTGGACAGCTCTCCCAACTAAACCGGAATCTAGTGTCCAGTGAAACTTCCCCACTAGTCCTCCTAGCTGGACTCTTTGGAGGTGAAGAAGGCTGATCAGCTGCTTCCTGTTCAGGACAGCACCCCAGATGGCCAGGGCCACTGTCTTCTCTGTGTGAGAGGCCCCTCCTATGGTACTATCTGTCTTTCCAAAAGAGTCATGGCTTCTAATCTCAGGACACCCCAGTTTCTCTCTTCCCAGTGCACGTACACCTTCTGTGGCCCTCTTACACTGGAGTCAGGAAGAGAGAGATAACCCAGGTCATCCAGCCCAAAACAGGCCCGGAGATGCCCTGCTGGTCACAGAGCATGACCAGAGAGCACATGCCTTGTCTAAAGTGGGTGCTGCCTGTCAACTCTGATAGCATTACAAAGATTCAAGCCAAAAAGACAGAGTCTTTCTCTGTCACCCTGGGTAGAGTGCTGTGGTGTCATAGCTCACAGCAACTTCAAACTCTCGGGCTCAAGCAATCCTCTGGTCTCAGCCTCTCAAGTAGCTGGGACTACAGGCACCTGGCTAGTTTTTCTATTTTTAGTAGAGACGCAGGTCTTGCTCTTGCTCTTGCTCAGGCTGGTCTCAAACTTGGGAGCTCAGGCAATTTACCCACTTCAGCCTCCCTGACTGCTAGGATTATAGGCGTGAGCCACCATGCCAGACCTTGTGAAATATCATGAACACTTTACGTTAGCAAATAACTAAAACAACTCATGAAGCATTTAAACTGTGGACTGGATCAGTTTGTGGGACACTTAATCACTTTGTAGGTATAAAACCTTTCGAGAGGGTGGCAACTGTGGCTCAAAGAGTAGGGCGCCAGCCCCATATACCAGAGATGGTGGATTCAAACCCAGCCCCGGCCAAAAACTGCAAAATAAATAAATAAAATAAAGAAACTTTTTAAGAATCTGATGAAATTTTGAACAAACCACAGTGGAACCACATAGAAGCAATCTTCTGCTCCAAAGATGTTAAAGGGCTCACAGATCCCATGGAGTCTCTCCGGATCCCTAGGAAAGGAAATTCTCATCTGATCCAACCTCTCCCCTAATTACAGAGTCCTGGCAACACCAAGGTGACAATTTCTGGCAGTGGCATGGTCCTTCAGCAGCAAAGCCACATGGAAATCTAGGATGGGGAGGGGGTGCTTCCTTACACAGCTCCCCAGGCTTGTGAAGCAGAAGCAAACTGAGAAATAACATATCCCTACTATCCACCAGACACTGTCTGTGTCCTGACTCTGTACCTTTCATCATCTCCACTGGGCAAATGGGAAAACGGGCACAGTTACTTGGCTTCTGGAAGTTAGATAAGCAGCAGGGTTAGGCCTAGAAGCCAAGACTAACAACAAAGCTGCCATCAACCGCACCTCACTGCACGTGGCCGGGAGCGCACCCCCCTAGGAAAGTCTCTGCAAGCCGGAAGCCCTGCAGTTTAGAACTTCCTGGGAACAGCTCTTCAAACACAGTTAGAAGTTGTCTGCAGTAGTCCTCTCCTTTCTAGGATGTGCCCAGTATAAATCGTCAATGAAAGATAGATTAGGAGAGGAAGTGAGCTGTGCAGACACAAGCGCAGGCTCGGGGCTCTGGAACACAACAATGAAGTTCCGAGGAGGGGACCCAGCACAGAGCACCAGGCAGGCTGGAGGCAGTGCCTCCTTCAGCAGAAGCCTGGTAAATGGGTCCACCTGTCACCTCTGAGCCTCGCCTGGAGTGGGGAGAAGTGAATGCACATTTCCCAATAGCACAACCAGCCCAAATAAAGCTTTGTAAACGGGACAAGGGTCTCTGACCTGCCACAGAATATGACCTGCAGGGGAAAGGTGGGTGGTAAAAACATCCCTTTAACCTAGAAGAGGTTGGGTGAGGGGGAATAAAATGCTCAGCATGGAAAGAAACCTAAATTTAGATCAAGAAGGCAGAATTCCTGGGGAGTAAATGTAAAACCGATGGGAGGCTATCCTTCCCCTGCCTGTTCCCCACATCTTTCTCTCCTTTTCTTCCAGATTTCTCCCTGGAAAGTTCAAAGAGACTGGCATATCTCAACAACTTCAAAGCAGCCACACCTATAAAGCTCTGGTTTTAAACTGTCTGTGGCTTCCCCTGGGCCCCTACATTCTGGGTCTGCTCAGCTGGAGCCTAACAGGTGTATTCCCACCTGCTATGCTCACTGAGCTCTGAAGTGTAGGTACCCCACAGACTCATCTGCTCTCCCTAGGAGGGAAACACATCTCCCCAGCATATGCACCCATCTCTCATCCCTCCTCCCCCTGAAGACAATGAAGGCTGCAGCCGGGAACCTCCAGCACCTGCAGCAGAAAAGAGCTCCTGGTCTTACCTGGCAGGGAGACGCTCTCTGATGCCAGCCGGGGCTCTGATCCTGGGCCCAGGTCCTCTGGAAACAGTTCCTGGAGAAGAGTCCAGCCTCAGGCAACCCCCTCCTGGGGGACACCTGCCAGCAGTCCCCTGCCCCCTACAAAACCTAACACACTCAGGCTCTGCACAAGAAGCTTCCCCCAGCCCAGGGGTCAGGAGAGAGAGCTGGCTCTGAAAGAAGTAGCTGGATGTGCAAGTTAGAAGGTGAGGCTGGAAGTTGCAGAACTGAAGAGGAAGTGTGTGAGAAACAGACAAATGGGGAAAGAGGAGGAGACACTTCCTTGGGGAGAAATGCAGCAGCCTCAGCCAGCCCTGCTGCTGCCCAAGAACAAAGCTGCCTAGAGCCTCCCCAGGGGCAAATCGGCAGCGCAGCCGGGATTCCCCGCTAAGAGCAGCCCTGGGCCCCGGAGCCGGCGGGGCGGGGCGGGGCGGGGCGGGGCGCGGCGGGCGGGGGCGGGGCCTGTGGGCAGGGGCGGTCCCCAAGCCACGCGAGAGAGGCCGGGGATGCGCAGGGCCCTGGGCCAGACGGTGGGGGGCGGGAGTGGGGAGGGGAGTGGGCAGGGATCTGGGGAGGGGTCCAGTGGGGGACTAGGCCAGCGTTAGGTGCCAGGCAGTTAAGAGGTGCCCCAGGAGCAGGACCTACAACTCTGTCCAATTATAGACTTAAGCATTATTTTGGTCCCGGTCTGAAATAGCCCACCGACGAGTGAGGCAGCTGCCCGCAAGTTTGGAAAGTTTGGATCCGGCAGGGCGCTGGGGGGGGGTGTTGGGGGGAGCTTTGCTCTTTGTTCAGCGCTGAGTCCCACTCGGGTCAGAGCAGGTGAAATCAGGTAACTCGCACCCCTCCTTTCCAGGGCTCTCTCTCCAGCCAGCCCTGGGGGAGGTGGTGGGCTGTGTCCTTATTTCTGAATGAGCCTTCCTTGGCTGCCCGCGCCCCCAGCACAGCAGGCATGGAGGGAGCCCAGGTGGGTCCCACGGGGACACCCGCCTTCCTGACGGGCTTCCCAGCCCACAGGGACAGCACTCCAGCAGGTGCTGGTCCAAGGCGCCCTTCTACTTTTTATTTCCGAGTACTGTTCCTAAAAATGGGCGAGGCAGGAGTATTTTGAAGTGGATGAGAACATAGCTTAAGCCGCGTGACTCCCCCCCCCCCCCACCCGCACTCCCGTCTCCTGAACTCTGGGGTGTTTTTACTTGGCCGCCACCTGGCACCAGCCATTCCATAACAGGCAGCATGGGGCTAGCCTGGGACCCAGGGAGCTCTGGACGGTCTGGCCCCTCCCTCCCTCTCCTGCTTTATTTTTCAGCCACCCTCATGGCAACTCATCTCACTGTGCTGACTGAGCACCCACTTGGTGCCAAGCACCAGCTGTGTAGAGCAGGGAAAGCGTGCTGGGCATGGGGACCCTGTCTCAGGAGTGGTGAGGGGTGAGAGAGTCCCAGATAGGGACAGAGAAGAGCGTGTGTGTCTCTGGGCACACTAGTGGGGACAGAGAGGGGACACAGGGATGCAGATGGCCACAGAAGAGCGCTGGGTGGTAGTAAGGCTATGAAGGAAAAAATGACAGATGCATCAGAGAGTAAGTGCGGGTGGAGACGCTAGATTCAGACTGCAACCCCTTACCAAAGAGAAAGACTTGAGCCCTTGTGGAGTTGAGGACCATTGTGGCTGGCTGTCATCTCCCGAGGGCTGGGGCTGGGGCTTGGCTGGTTTGGGTAGTGGGGCCCAGATTCCGGGCCTGCTGGCCTGCTGAGGGCATGCATGTGGCCCTGCAGACCCAGGAGTCCCAGAAGCACCCTGATGGGGTAGAGACAGCCAATGTGGGGCTTTATAGAGCCTGTGGGCAGCGGCGGGTCTAGGGAGGAGGTGGCGAGGAGAGTTGGGAGAGTGCTCAGTTGAATATGTTTCCTGGACTTCAGAGAGAGAGAAGGAGGGAGCTGGCATAATCCAGAAGTACATGACGGCATGCCCTCAGCCCTTGCCTGTGGACACAGGTAAGATGAGGTCTCCAAAGACAAAGGAGATCTGGAGAGAATGCCAGGTTCCACAAGGTCATCTTGTTTTTCAATCTAATTCAACATTTATTGTTTACTAATTTCAAACTTTGGGAATGTGAAGCTGGATCAAATGTAACCCAGACCTAAAGGAAACAACTGCAGGGGCAGAATCGGCTTTTGAAATTAAGGAACAACACTTCAGCCCTGGTTCTAGCAACAGGGCCACAAGAGCCCTGCCGTGAGGAACGGGATCTCCAGGGCCCTGGGATCCCAGCTGCCCAGGAGAAAGCCATCTACCCCTCTGCAGAAGTCTGTCCCCGCAGTCTCTCCAGTATCCCCTCGTGACTGGCTTCCCATGGGGACTCTTCAGGCTGAGCTGCACGTTGGGGCCCAAACTACTTCTGTATTGTCAAGACTTGGGAACCTGGCTGCTCCCAGGCAGTTTGACCTCAGTCTCACCGCCCTCAGAGCGACTCCTAGGTCCTCCCCCAAGCAGGAGTCTTGGGCCTTGGCTTGATTTTCTGTTATTATTCCAACAAACTGCCCCAAATGCGCTTGCTTCAAACAACGTTTATTGACTCACAGTTCTAGAAGTCAGAAGTGTAGAAAGAGTCATTCAGGGTTAAAACCAAGGATCCTTCTGAAAGCTTGAGTGGAGAAGTTCCCTGCCTCTTCCAGCTTCTAGAAGGTTCCAGCATTTCATGCCTCGTGGACGCTTCTCCCATCTCTCCAGCGTCTTGCCTCCCTTGTCAGAGTTCCAGTCACTGAAGCCACATCCCCATCTACCTCCCTCTTATAAAAGCCCAAGCAGTCACCTTGGGACTTCCAGGCGACCCAAATCCTCTCCCCTCAAGACCCTCCATTCAACTAGTCACTACTGGAGAGTCCCTTTCACCACGTGAAGGAGTTCAGTCACAGGTTTCAGGAGGACATGGTGTCTTTGGGACCATCACTCATTGTAGGCAGGTCTCCGAGCATCACAGGCCAGGGCACAGGTCTGTCTGTCTGTCCCCACACGGCCCCTTCCCTCAGGCAATGCCGTTCAATGTGTGCCAGGCCCTGGGGGTGAGACGGGGGCCCAAAGATGGCTGGTGGGGTGGTAATTACATTCCGCATTCTGTACATTTGTGTGGTGACAAGGGACAGCGCTACGCAGATGCTTCAGATGGTCCCACCTTAGATGAGGAGAGGGAGAGTCAGGGCGGACCCCCTGCACGAGGTGTCCCTTGACTAGAGACAGCTATGAAACGAGGGAAGAAGGCTGTGACAGGACTGGGGAGGAGTGTGCAGGGTGGAACGGCCGGGGCGCAGGCTGCACTGTGAGAATGCGCTGGGAACATTTGAGGGGGGCCGGGATCGGGGAGAGAATCTTTGAGGGCCCAGCACACCCTCTCACCCAAGTTCCCAGGCCCACTGCAACTACCTTTGTCTGAACCTCCCATCCCACACCCCACTCCCAGCAGCCCGTCAACATGCTGCCTTCTCTCCTACTATGGCTGCCAGAAAACTGGGAGAAACACCCTGGGGGCTGGAGAAGCACAGGTGAGGCTGCATGGACAGGTGGCCTTCTCTCCAGAGTGCAGCATCACAGGAGGGCGCGGGACATGCCGTGTGCAGCGCTGACTCCCAGCCCCTCCACTCCGGTCGGCCAGTGCTTCTCCAAACCACATCCCTTCATTAAAACGGATGCAGAGCTTTGGAAACATCATGTTCTGAGGAATGTTAGGAGACATTCACTTCATTCTTCCAGGGTCTCTGGAAAGATGATTCCTGAATGCGCTCTGTCTCACTTCCTTCCCCAGTGGACTGTTCTCTGCCAGGAAGACAAATGGTTCAGCTGTCCAAGATGTATTAAACAGGAATAGAAAGTCCACCAAATCCACCATACATGTCATCGGTGGATATGCATTTAACAGAGAGTAAAAAGAGTGTCCTCGTATGACTCAATTTTTTTTTCTCATCTCTGTGGCTCACTCTATTATTGTGATAATTATTGTCTCAGGTAAATATAATGGAACCATTATATGACTTTCAAGTAACTGCCAGTCACAATTCCTTCTTCTCCGTATCTGTCACGGGTCGTCTGC
Organism: Perodicticus potto; assembly: GCA_963574655.1. NCBI lineage: Eukaryota > Metazoa > Chordata > Mammalia > Primates > Lorisidae > Perodicticus > Perodicticus potto. The sequence goes on along the minus strand of CAUYRH010011903.1, from coordinate 21,060 downwards.
TCAGGGCTTCCCAAGGCTGCCGTCGAGCATTGGCCTGGCTCCCCGTCACCCTACGTCTCTGGGGAAGAATCCACCCATGAAGCCCGTTAGGTTGTTGGCGGACCTTGTTCGGTTTCTCGCCGTGGTAGAGCCTACATCCTGGCCTGCTTGCCTCCTGTCTGCCAGGGGTCCTCTCAGCTTCCAGAAGCCGCCCCTGTCCTCAGTGGCTCACAGGGAGCTGTTTGCCATCTTCCTGACCAAAGCCCACTGGAACCTGTCTATCTTATCTTTACCTTCTTCGGCCACTAGCCAGAAAAAGTGTTCAGCTTTTAAAGGCTCGTGTGATTATACCCACCCAGATAATCTCCCTATTTTAAGGCCATTTGTGGCATATAACATAACACAATTACGGGGTGAAATCACTTCACCTGATGAAATTCTGGGATTGGGGTAGGGTATTTCCTGAGGGTCATCATTCTGCCCACATGCCCTTTAAAAAATCCTCACTTATCAAACTTGGTAATTATTTTTCTTCTTCTTTATCTACAAAAGCATTGTGTTCTGCATTTCAGTTTCACTTTAACATCTACAAGGCCGGTAAATATATGTCCTTGTTCACCACGCTATCCCTGCACTCACTATGAAAGTTATCAGTAGTATTTGTGATATGTAGGAATACATGAGCAAAATAATCAATGATTGGCTGGAGGAAAGCCACACTCTAAGTGGCTGGCCCATAGGTTTTCAATCAGACATGAGATTGGCATTTTAAGTTGCATAGGACTGAGAGATTACATTAAAGCTAGTGAGGACCGCATGGCATGGTTGGAGGGCCCCACTCCCTGGGAGGATGAGGCTTTCAGACACTAAACGGTCCTGAGCTGCTGCCTCGGGGTGCTGGGGGGCAGCAGGGACCACACCTGGCAGCATGATGGTGAATGTGGAGACGCAGACAGGGCCTGGTAAAGAACTTCCCAGAGCCGTTCAGCTGGAAGGGGCAGAAACTGACTTCACATCTAGGCCTGTCTTCTCCCAGAGACAGGCATCTCTTCTATATCCCAGCCTGAAAATGACTTAAAATTTTCCTTCTTGGCACTGAGATTCTTTGATTTCTGAAAAGTTAGTTGCAAATGAGTTTTGCCTCATGTTTCATTCAAAACAATTAAACCAAAGATGTGGCGCCACTAACTGATGGTGTGACCCTGCCAAAGCCACTCGATCCTGGGTCGGTTTCTTTCTTTGCATGGGGTCCTCACACTCTGGGCTTCCCTGTGTTAGGAGAGGAATGAGTTACATCAGCATGGTTGGTGGCTGCCCTCTGCTGAGTTCCCTCCTTCTTTGATTCCTGGGCATCCTCGGGATGACCCTTCTGCACATGCCATCCTCTTAACTGGTGGTACCTCAAGTTATATATTTGAGGGCTTCAGAGGCTAATTTACTGTGTCTTTGCACAGTAGGAAAAAGCTGAGCCCTCCCCTGATTTACCAATCAATCCGATGGTGTGCAGTGATCAAAGACAACCAGAAGACACATTAGTAAAAATGACTATGATTATATTTCCAGTAATGTGTTATTCATAAGCAAAGATATATTCCCAAGAATGTTCAGTTCGGTATTATTTGTAACAGTAAAAAACTGGCAATAATCAAAATGTCCAACACTAGAAGATGGGTTAAAAAATGATGGGAAATCACTTAAATTGTGCTGTAGGCGTAATGTTCATGACTGTACAGAGATGTCCACGCTATATTGTTAAGTGGGGAAAAATAAAGCAGATTAGGAAAGGAGGGCTCCTCATTTATCTTTCCAAAAATCCTTATTGAAGCAATTCTTTTATAGCTTTCCTGACATTTTCTCATCATTCAAAAATCTAGCGCAGACACAGACCCATTCTTTTTTATAAAATGGGAGCATGTTGTTGATACATCCTACTGTGTAGCTTGATTTTTTCACCTAAAAAGGTATCCCGGGCACCTGTTAATGTCAGCTCATTCAGGGCTCCCTCATTCTGTCAGTGGTCACCTCGAGATGCTTTGTCCGCACTTTCCTCCCACTGGTGTTAAATGCCCAGCACAGATGCCACCCCAGACAGAGCCTTCTGAGCAGCGGGCTTCCTGACTGCCGGACTGAACAGAGTTGCTTCCCTTCTTTAACACGCTGCAGTAAAGAGCTTCGTGCTGTCTCCGGCTTCCTCCAAGTGGCCCTAAGTCATCACAAGGTGTGCACAACTTAGGTTTTCATAGATACATTTTTCTTGGATATCTTAAACTTTAGAGTCCAACAAAGGAAGACGAAGATTGTCCTGGGCAGGGCAAAGCCACAGGGAGACCCTGGGGCTGCAAGGCTGATTCATAAATGAGCAGTTTTAGGAAAGCAGGCAGCATAAAGGCACCAAATAGGGAGCGTCTCCTGCCTGCTCTGCACTCTCACAGGTCCTCACGCCCAGCTCACTGTCCCCTTGGTTGCTGCTTGGGTGACATGTCATAAGGTTCCATAACTGTGCTTAAAATAAATGGAGCAGTACACGTGGGGAGGCCACTCGTGCCCCAGAGTAAAGGTGAGAAACTGAGGCGCAGAGAGTCAAAGGCTTGCATGGCACCTTGCTGCCAGGGCGTGGTGCCTGAGGCAGGTCTCTGTCCACCACAGCATTGCTAGGGCCCAGGAGGCCAGTGTGGACAGACTGCAGGGCCCTTCCTGTGATGGACTCCTGGAGAGCAAGACCTGGAAAAGCAGGACAGGGAAATGATAATGTCTCAGCTTTCCAGAGACAGTCCTGGCTCCGTGGAATGGCATTATCCATCCCTGTTGTTCAAGAAAAATAAATCTGCTTACCTAAATTACATGCCTCTGTCTGTTTCGTAGGGATTACACATCCTCCCCCATCAGCCCTGCAAGCACCCATTGTCCCGGCCTTCTGCTTGGCAGTATCAATTATTTTGACAAACGGCCTGTGCTCGCATGCCCGGCCCTGCTTTCACGCACCCTCCTTTTACTGGGCGAGCAGAGGCTTCTGACAAATACCTTCAGAGTGAAAGTAAACTTGGGCGGCGGCTGCAAACCTTGGAGCAGCCCAGACCTGAGTACACTGGACGAGGAAGGGTTTGAAAGGGAACTCACTCTGCTTCCCTGGGCTGGGGAGGGGTCCACCACGCAAAATCTTGGTGAGAAGCCTTTAAGTCAGAACACCACCCCTGTGAGCTACACAGTAGGGACTTAAGAGTCTTCTCTTTGAATCCCTGATCTGCTATTTATTGGCTGTGTGACTTTGGGTGATACAACCACCACCTCTGGTCCAACATCATGGCACCTGAGACATGGATTCAATACTTACTCTCCAATGTACTTTGCAAAAGTAAACGAGACCCTCTTTGTGAAATTAGCACACGTGCTGGCACTTAGTAAGCATCTCCCTTAGAAAGCCAGCATGTGCCAGACGCTGCCCCAGACAGAGCCTTCTGAGCAGCGGGCTTCATTACCGCCGGACTGAACAGAGCTGCTTCCCTTCTTTAACACGCTGCAGTAAAGAGCTTCGTGCTGTCTCGGGCTTCCTCCAAGTGGTCCTAAGTCAGCACCGGGTGTGCGTGACTTAGGTTTTGATAGACATATTTTTCTTGGACATCTTAAGTGGTAAAGTCCAACAAAGAAGGGTGATCTGCACGTGGGGTTTGGACACTTAGAGGGGGAAGATACAAAGTGTCACAGAGAGCAAGCACGGGGCAGCCTGAAGCCGGGGACATGCATGATGACTCAGTGACTCCATGACAGTTGGCGCCCATTCTTGACCCTGCCACTGTCCTCGGGCAAGTCACCTGCACTTCCTGCCCTGTGTGGGGCTGGGGGTAGATGCCCGCTGGACACGGAGGTCCAGGCTTCCTCTGTGCCCGTCAGTGGCCCGTAGTGTAAGCCTCTCTTCTGTCTGTGTGAGCCTCACTTCAGACCAGCTGCAATGCTGCTTTTCTTAAACCTGTTTCACACGACCCATGTTTTACACACTCAAATCGTTTGGGCCCCTACTTATTTCTTTATGGTAGATTGGTTTTGTTATTGTTCTTTCTGATTTTCTGTTTATTTTTTATAAAAACTTTAAAAATGTTTATTTGTATGTCACGGTGTACAAAACATGTTAGCAATTAGGAACACACAACAGGTATTTTAAGAAATGAAGAGCAGAGGGATCTTGCTCCACATTTTTCTACTCTAACGCAGTCTCTTTTGGAAAGTGCTGTGCTGGAGCATCAAAGCTGGAAAGGGCCTGCGCAACTCCAGGCTAGTCGCTTTCTAATTTCAATCAGTCTCAGCCCTGACTGATGTACCGGAGCCTCCAGCCCAGAAGTCTGGGGACAGAGCCCGCTCCCCTGCCCTTTGACACAGTCCCGGCATCATCTGACGCATCAGCCAGTCTGGGGCCCACACGTGGAGGAAGCGCTGTACTAGTTTATCCTTCACCTCTAGATGAAGCAATCCGCAGAGGGAAGACAGCCTATCCAAGGTCACAGGGCTCAGAGGGGCAGCTGACACTGTGACCAGGCCAAGGGTCCCCTGGGCTGATCCCAGAAGAAGGGCGGGAACCTACCAGGTAACGTTAGTCTCGGCCAGGCAGGGAGGTCTTGGGAATCTCCCCAGCTCACTGCCCTCTGGTTTGGGTTTGCAAAGGGAAGGTCCAGGCCTTCCTCTCTCCTCCTGGCGCTGAGGCCCTGGGACACACACCCGGCGTCCCACTGCCTTTTCCTCATTCCTTCCAGCATCAGTGGTTCCCACAGGATGGGAGAGCTTTCCATACTGAGTCACTGTCCATCGTGCATTAGAAAGAAGCCTTCTTGGTGGCAAAGACCTCAACTCGGGGACTCTCCACCTGCCTTGACCTCCTCCAGCTTCTTTGCTACTGATTGCTGTGTCTCTTTTATTGGTGGTTCCAGACTTTGTCTGGTCTTCACCTTGGGACATGAAAGAGAAATTCCAAGCCTCTAGCCCTGGAAATTCCAGTTTAGAAAGGCTGATTAACTTAGTCCACACAACACGAAGGGGAAACAGGAGGCTCAGAGAGGTTGAGACACTCAGCCAAGTTCCCACAACCGGCAAGTGGCAAAGCCAGAATCTGAGACGAGCTTTGGGTCCTTCCTCACACCAGGAGGCCGGCATGCACAAATAAATAAATAACAATAAAGTGGCCGCAGGACACCGTGAGTGCTAAGTCTAATGTCAGGGCCAGGGTGTGCACCAGGGCTCGTTTGCTGCCCAAATCCCTTCTGTCTCGAGTCAGGAGCAGCCTGGGCTGCACAAGGAGGTGGGGACCGGGGAAGAGACAGGCAGGGCTGGAACCAGGCAGGCTTGGGATAACTGCGGGGGGCGAGGGGGTGTTTCTCACTGTCCTGGCCACTGAGAGCCAGACAGGGGCCGGTGGGGAGGAAAGAGGAGGGAGTTTTAGGGGGTGAAGGAGCAGATCTGGTTGGGGGTTGAACAAATGAAATACACACTTCCAATGTGGGAGAAATAGTCATGCTGGGAAAAACCTTTCTAAAGGAAAGTTAACAGCTCTGTCCTTGGGTGCGTATCCCAGGCCTGCTGCCCACCCTGTGCCCTCTGCCTCCTCGCACTCTCTGTCCTGAACCCTCCACCCAGCCTGCCCCAGCTCAGCCATCTAGACCAAAGCCCAGTCCCCTCTCCACAAGCACCCTTCTTTCCTGATCCAAAGTGCACTGAACAGGTCAGCCTGGACATGCCCTTCAGAGTCACAGCCGGTCACAGGAGGCCAAAGCCAAGCCGTGGGAAAGCAGAGGCCCTGGGATCCATAAGGTGGGCACCTCCCCCAGGCTCGAGGCAAGACATACCCCCTCTTTTCTCTGCACTCACAGGCACTCTCCTTTCTCTGCTATAATACCGTGAATGTCGCCCAGACTCCAGGCTGGGTGGGACATTGGTGCATTGTGTCAGCCATAATGAGGGGTTTCAGGGCCACAGGCCTCACAGCATGGGACTTACGTGGCTAAAGACACTGCGGGGAGGGGCAGGGGTTCTGGGACTTTCTCAGACAACACTTGAAAGGACAGCCTCAGGGCAGGCCCCGGAGATCTCAGGGCTGCCTGGGTGGGGTCTCGGGGGCCCTTTGGGCCTGGGGCAGGACCACGTGGGGTAAGGCAGGACTTCTGGGCTACAGCCCTCCCTTCACACACACTCCCTGCCCTGCCTCAGTTTCCACATCTATAAAATGAGAGGGTTAGAGAAAAATCTTCCAATTCTCCTTCAAGTTCAAAATTACTCTGTCCACACCGGTGCCAAACTACATGGATGGCATCTAGTGCAACATGAGGAGGCACCTCGTCCAGAAAGCAGGAGAAAGCGCTGGGTTTTTTTGTTTTTTTAAAGTAAATCATAATTGTATGTATTAATGCATTTATGGGGTACAATGTACTGATTTTATACACAATTTGGAATGCTCACATCAGACTGGTTAACATAGCCTTCACCTCACTTACTTAATTATTGTGTTAAGACATTTATACTCTACTCTTAATAGATTTGACATGTGCCCTTGCAATATACACCCACCCATGACCCTCCCTCCACCCACCTTCTCCCTTCCCCTCCCCCTCTTCTTCCCTCCTTCATCCTGGACTATAGTTGTGTTTTATCTTTCATATGAAAGTGTGGGTGATTATATGTTGGTTTCATAATAGTACTGAGTACATCGGATACTTTTTCTTCCATTCTTTAGATACTTTACTAAGAAGAGTATGTTCCAGCTCCATCCATGTAAACATAAGAGAGGTAAAGTCTCCATCTTTTATTGTTATTTGATAAGCCTATCAAAAACATAAATTGGGGGAAAGCGCAGTTAAAGGAACTGAATGGTAAAGGTTTCTGTTTCATTTCTTACACAATCCCTCCATCTTTCTCTTTCTCTCTCGTCATCAACATGCTTTTTATATGCTAATTTTTTTTTGAGCCGGAGTCTCATTATGTCACCCTAGAGTGCTGTAACATCACAGCTCACAGCAACCTCAAACTCTTGGGCTTAAGCGATTCTCCTGCCTCACTCTCCCAAGTTGCTAGGACTACAGGCACCCACCACAATGCCCGGCTATTTTTTTTTTTTTTGTAGTTGTCATTGTTGTTTGGCAGGCCCGGGCCAGGTTCTAACCTGCCAGCCTTGGTGCATGTGGCCGGCACCCTAGCTGCAATGTTGTTTTAAAAAAAGAAAATTTAAAATTTAAAAGAAAATTTTACATCGCTAGTGTGAGTATTGCTGTCTGTCCTTATATTGTGTAAGGCCGACTTTTAAATGCAAAAGTAAGTGCCTTTCCCTGTCACACAGAGTGGAGACGGCAAACAGGGTGTCCATAGCGCCTGCCTTCCTGCAGTGTGGCTCAGCTGTTTTTATTTCGCATCTTGATACACACGCACTTCACAACTCTCAGGCTTGTGCTTGCTGACCCGCAGGAAAGGGCAGGAGGGAGAAGGAAGTGTAAGCCACCCTCAGAATTCTCGTCTTCCGTGCTGTGTTTTCAGAATAAGAGGTGACTAAAACAGGGAGGCAGCCAAAAGACTGACCCTGCAGGTCCCCCAGGTCGCCTTGCAGAGCACGGGCAAGCAATCGGACGTGTAGGGACCTGGAGAGGCTGATGGTATGTGTCATCGTGTGACTGTCCCTGGGGGGCCAGAGGGCTGGCAGCGCCTCCCAGAGCCCCTTAATGGGATCCGGAGCTTCTCCAGGGGTCCTCAAACTACAGCCCGTGGGCCACATGCGTTGATGTGAATTGTATTTGTTCCCATTTCGTTTTTTACTTCAAAATAAGATATGTGCAGTGTGCATAGGAATTTGTTCATAGCTTTTTTTTTTTAAACTATAGTCCGGCCCTCCAACAGTCTGAGGGACAGTGAATTGGCCCCTGTTTAAAAAGTTTGAGGACACCTGTTAAACCATGAAGAGAAAAGGGAGGCACACACTGCCATCCCACAGGGAGGACGCTGGCCCCCATGCCACATCTCCTTGCTGCCCTGCTACAGTGGTCAGCACCCTGCCGGGGAAGCCGGCCATGCAGGGCCTTCCAGGAGGGCGGCTGCTGGTCCCCTCACCCTTGGCAGAAGCCAGAGCAGCCGCTCCCAGGCCCAGCACAGCTCGCCCAGAAGTTTGGTGCAAATCAGTGTGTCCCATTCCATGTTCCTTCTCTCTGGAATCTTGCTCACTATGAGGAGTAAATAGCCTGCCCCACCCAAATAATTTGGACAGTACTGTTATCAGAAGTTGCATACACAGAAAGTGATCTAGGTCGCTCTGCAGCAGTGTTATTTCCCCCTCCTTTTAAAAATTCTTCCTCTGTCCTCCACTGGACCCAGGGAACTGCACTCAGTGCTCCAAATTCAAGTCCCGAACTTGCAGGCGATCTAATAAGATGGCCACCCCTCTCTGAGCCTCAGATTCTGTATGTAGCAAACCAAAGCACTGGAGGTTGGAACTTATTTCTTTCTCATAAATAAGACACGAATATGAAAAAGCATCTGGCTGGTTTCTTTTACCCGGTCACCAAGAGAGAACTTTGAACCTATTAATGGAAGCTACCGAGAGATAGGCTTAGCTCAGAAGAAGAAAGCACTTTCAATCACCAAGGGTTTGAACAGGGAACCACAGAGGAGGCCTAGGAAGCCTGGGTGCAAATCCTGAATTTAGAGTCTGAGGTCTGATAACTTGCATTCCCACTTCCAGGGCTGTGTGCCCCTGGGCAGTTTATTCCACAACTCTAAGCCTCTGTACTTGTCAGTGAAATGCAGATTACAATCAATTAATTTGCATATTCCTCCAGTTCTGCATCCATTTCATTAATTCATGGTGTTTGTCTGCTGCTGATGTTGGCACCATGACCATAGCAGCATCACAGGAGACCAGAGCATTGAGAACAGTGACTTCCCAGCACCACATGGCAGATGGCAGGTGCCCAGCAGAAGCCAACAGATACTCAAATTCCTTTTCAAGTGAGGGAGCTGCCTCTGCAAGTGGCAAGCTGTCCCCAGGAGACTGGGTAAGCTCAATGGCAGGGCGTGAAGGAGGGGACTCCAGCACCGTGGCAAGACTCTACCTGCCTAAAGGCCCACATGGCCACCCATGGATGGAAGCCCTGGGGACTGTGGCTCAGAGAGACAACCATGAGCTCTGCCTCCTGGGTAGAGGCTCTTTCTGTAGACTTACACAAAACCCAAGGCTGGTGCAGGGGAGACCCATGGGCTAGGAGGGGATGTCCAGGCTGAAGGGCAGCAGTCCAGTAGCCGCCATGCTCATTATTCCTGACGGAAGTCTGCCCTCTGCTGGGAAGTAGGGGTAATGGTCCCTGCCCAGGGCTGTGGCCTCTTTCTGAGTCATCTGGGTCCTAGGTAACAGGGACTGTCTGCGGTCATCTTCATTCAGTCAGAGTGAGCTGTGGCAGGGGAGGTTAATGAGCTGTATTTTGAAGGCCCAAACAGCCTCCCACCCCAGGCCTCTTGATCCATTATCTACTCTTCCCAGAGAGCTGTCCCTGACGCCCCTGCAGAGGAAGGTCCCACTCCATTACACTCTGACGCTAAGGAGTGAGTCACAGGTGGACTCGGGGCACAGCCAGGTCCCAGGACAGCAGATCTGGAGAGGGGCCCAGGACTGACTCACTCTATTTGGCGTGAGTGAGCAGCATCATTCTCCTGATGACGGGCACATTGTTCAGAGAAGACAGGGCGCTTGGTGGTGCCCCTAGGGGCTGAGGGTCACTTTCTTTTTGAGCATTCTAGCCCCCACCTGGTTGTCATGACACTCCCTGCTCCATGTGCCTGCTCACACCTGGCCCCCAATGCCACGTCTGTTCACAGCCCGTGCTGAGGGGCAGCAAGCTCTGTGCCCTTCACCACTTGCCGTGACCACCTCCCCAACCACAGCCCGGTGGCCACACAGGTACAAGTGTGCACCTGTGCACTCTTGTGCTTCCTGAGTTGCAGGAAGCCAACACCTGTGGCTAATGTGGCTGGCATAGCACCTGAGCCGGCCAAGTGGCTCCTCCCTCACAGGGACCCAGCAGGGACTCATCAACAGGCTTCCGGGACCAACCCTGAAGGTCGTGTGGAGAAGTGCCCTTGAACACATGAAAAAACATGGTGACATGAGGAGTACTTCTGGTTAATTTATGAGTCCACCTGACTGGACATGGTGCCCAGCTCTGTGGTCAAACATTATTCTGGATGTTTCTGTGAGGGTGTTTGGGATGAGATTAACATTTAAATCAGTGGACTTTGAGTGAAGCAGACTGTCCCCCCCTCCATCTCATGTGGGTGGGCCTCGTCCGAGCAGGTGCAATCAGGTGACCTGCCCTGAGCAAAAGCAGGCTCTCCAGCTGATGGCCTTTGGAGTTACACCACAGCATCAGCTCTTCCTGGGCCTCCAGGCTGCTGGTCCACCCTGCAGATATTGGACCTGCCACCTCCATAATTGCTTGAGCCAATGTCTTAAAATACAACTGTTTCCAGATATATCTACATCCTATTGTTTCTGATTCTCTGACGAGAAACAGTGCCTGAAACCTGTCTGGTTATGTCACGTCTACTTTTTTATTGTCCAAAAGTGAGAAATAAGTATTTTTTCTTTCTTTTCTTTCTCTCCTCTATAGTCCCTACTGGAAGTCGACTTTGACCAACAAATCAAAATTTTTTAATAGTATTATAGCATCAGTTTTAGGATTTTGCAGGATCATTAAAAATGATAGCATTTAATCAGTTGTGCTATTTAGAACCTGGTTGCTAGTCTTCACCACTCTGTGTCAAGAATGCTGTGTAAGGAGGATATGAGGCTGTGTTTGGAGGCCCAGGCAAGGCACTTTCTCCACATGGGGCTTGGAAATTCTCAGCTCTTCCTCCTTATCCATCAGTCTGATTTTCAGTGATATATTTACAGGGCTTTGTATTTGATGGTGCTTCCTTGTGCTGTTATAAACACCAGTGTGACACTGGAATTTCACTCTTCAGTAGATTCTTGGTCTCAGTGATTCGAAGAATGAATCCGCAGACCACAGATCAGTGGTAAGACAGGATCTATTTACAGAACAGAATACAGAAGCGCCAGAGCTCCTAGTAGAGAGAGAAAACCCAAGTCAGGAGAGAAAAGCTTTCTCTCTGTCTGTCTCTCTCTCCGCCCGTCTCTGGGCTCTTTGTCTAGGGATATATATAGTCGCATGGGGCCCTTGGTAGTTACATTTAGCATGTCTGGGACATCATATTTGGGACATGTTCGGGTCACAAACGAATGGCTATAATCCCTTTCATCCCCAGGCCCAGGAAATGGGGCCCCCATGCCCACCTTCCAGCCCATTGCTGGCTCCGCTGCTTGCTGCCACCGCACCAACAGTGCTGAGGTGGAGGCAGCCGGTCCGTGCCCCCAGCTCCACGAGCTGGCTGGGATGCCACTTGTCCTGTATCGAGGGCAGCAGACAGTCTACAGGTGTGCATACGCACATGTGTGTGTTGGCAAATGTGCCATAATGGGTATATTTCTCCGGACAAGGATGAAATTAAAACTTAAGTTCCAAGCTCACCTGTGCACCTATCAGTCTGATGACAACTTGCTGCCCAAATTCTTCACATTTTGCATCTCAAGCAAACTCATGCTAAATAGTATACAGGTTGTCATCTTCTCTTTATCCCCAGCACCTAACACTGGGCTGAATGCCTGTCAGAACTGTCAGGCAGGTTCTAATTGGACACACACTTTATTTAGGTGGCAGAAGTTAGTGATGAGTAAAGAAATGATAATTTTTCAACCGTTAGAAGAAATAAAGCAAGGTGGTGAGGCAGAGTGGTCTGGAAAGGTTCTTTGGGGAGATGGCCTTGGCCTGGACCCTGGGGTGATGCCACTTACTTGGTTTTACAAAATGATTTTTCCGTGGGAAAGTCACTGGTTTCCTGCACAGTCATAATGTGTCAAATCTGATCCTAATTCACCAGGTATGAATTAGAGAAGATAAGCGAGAAATCAGGGAGCTGAGCGAGACGCGTGTTGAAGGCTTTACGAGTGACGCCCCCAGAGTGAGACTCCTGTCTCAAAAGGTATCTGGCTTTTCTCAATGCCTGGCAGGCACTACTAACCCTGTTTCAAAGTTATGAAATTTGGTTCTTCCAAGTTTTTATTTATACTTAAATATTCTTCAGGAATTAATTATTTTATTATTTATAATTTTATTTATAGTTTTCTGTAGAAATCCAGGAATCTGTGGAGACAGGAGGAATTATTTGTTTTTAGTTTTCTCTGATATATACTTCTATTTCTTCTACCTGAATACATATATATACACGTCTGTTTCTGCTCTTCCTATAAAATAGATTTCCTAGAAAATTTGAACTTTAAATGTTAAAATTAAAATCTTCACCAAACTTAATCTTCACAAATATTCCCTCCAAAAAACTAATTTGTTGTGTTTTCTTATAACCTTTTTTTTTTTTTGAGACAGAGTCTCATTTTTTCACCCTGGGTAGAGTGCCCTAGCATCATAGCTCACAGCAACCTCAAATTCTTGGGCTCCAGTGATCTTCTTATCTCAGCCTCCCAAGCAGCTGGGAGTACAGGTGCCCACCACATTCCCCAGCTAGTTTTTAGAGACGAGGTCTCGCTCTTGTTCAGGCTGGTCTTGAACTCATGAACTCAAGCAATCTACCAGCTCAGGTGAACTTTTTTTTTTTAAACTAAGAAAAAGCTATTTTGAATATTTGTAGAATATGTATTAAGTACATAAATATGTCATGGTTCAATCACTTAATTTGAGTCTTTACCAACGTTATTACAAACACATCCTAAATACTATTCTAAATCCTCGTGTAGAAATTTATTTTATATAAATATTTTCATGTTAGTAAATCATTCTCCACTCACTAAATATTTGGGTTGATTTCATTTTTTTTATTATGGAAAATCTTTGCAAAATCACTGCATCATTGAACTGCTTTCTCCGGCAGCTAAGGCTTAAAGCAGAGGACAGTTCTCGATTTCCTAAGGAGTCTGCAGGTGCAGTTGAAGAGCGGGCTCTGTAGCCCCAGAGCGTAGCCCCTGGGGTTCGCCTCTCTGCCACTCTCTTTGCCTCTCCTTCAGAGCTGCAGGACCCCACCAGTCCACAGATCACATTCCCAAAAGGCAGGAAATGGACAAAGACAGAGCACCCCGCGCCTGCCTCAGTTTCCTGGCTGCCCCACGCCAGGGCTAAGCAGGCACCTCCCTGCATAGAGCAGGGGAGGCCGGGCAGGGTGCTCCCCCCAAATCACTGTATCGGGGAGGGGGCCCAGGAAGCCGTGGCAGGGGTGGCTGCCTGGGAGACAGCCAAGACTGCCTGTTACAGGGGTAGGGAGCCTGCAGCTTCTGATCACTTCTGAATTTCAAGAACATTCTTTTAAGCACCAAAGAAGGCAAGAAAAGCTTCATCATTCTCTGGGGCATGCCTTTTAATAAAAGGACTTGCTCTGGAAAGTTTGGGTCCAGTCAAAAGGCTGCAGCGCTGAAGGAATAGACGGTGCGGAAGTTTCCTTAAGGCCTCGGGTTCCGCACGCCTGCCGGGAGTTTCTTCACTGAATTATCACCACGAATATCACCATTACAATTTTTGCATATTTGGTAGTCAGGGCCATTGAGATCACTCGGTCTGGGTAGTGTTAAGCTGATGTCAGCTTGGCAACGTATTGAATGTGACTCTGACACGAAGATCCCGTGTGAGTGTATGTGTGTTCGCACATGTGTGTGTTTATGTGTGTGAGTGCATGTGTTTCTGAGTACGTGCGTGTTTTTGCCTGTGTGTGCATAAGTGGATGTGTGTAAGCATGTTTGTGTATGTGTGTGAGCGTGAGTGTGCTTGTATCTGTGTGAGTACGTGTATCAAGTATGCATGTGTGCTCACACGTCTGTGTGTACACATGTGCATGCCTGTGAGCCTGTGTGTATGTGCAGTTGTACTGTGTCAGCAGCAGGAAAGGGAGTCATAGGGTCCTCTGTCTCAGGGGAAACCTTGGTTTCCAGACCTGATGGCCGCTGTGTCACCGCCCTGCACAGATTTCTCCAACAGCAAAGGAGTGACTGTGGGCAGGTCATTCCTGTCCACAAACTCCCATCTCCTTGTCTTTGAGAGAAGGGTCACTGTTCCTAAGTCGAGGAGAAGTGTGAGATGGAAGTGACAAGCCCCAAGGGAGCTGGACACTGAAGGAGGGCGGAGCCACAGTGCCCACGAGGGGCAGGTGGCAGCAGGTCCCGGGGAGGACAAGCCCATAACGCAGTGTGTGGGGGAGCGGTGTGCGATGTGCAGGGTGGAGAGGGGCTTGGGCTCAGGGGCTGCTCTGAAGGGGGCTGCAGGACCACAGGAACAACAGGTGGCAACAGGGGTGTCACTGGGTCGCTTCTGCTGGCCATGAGACGTGGCCCACCTGCCCAGCACATAGTTAGGCAACCTGCAGGTAATACCTGCCTTCCGAGTCCCAGGCAGGAGCTGCCCAGGCTCAGGAAGGGCCATATCTTGGTCTCCACGTCCTTGATCTCTGCAACCAGGAAGAGCAGTCCTGAGACTGAGGGAAGTGTTCCCCAAGCCAGGGCTGAAAGGGAGTGGCGCTCAGTCTGTACACGGCTGCAGTGTCTGGCCCCTCGGAGTGAGAAGTGAGCGTTCTACTGTCCCTGAACAACTGCAAAAAAAGTACAGGGTGACTGTGGTTCCCAGCCATCCACAGGGTACCTGAAGGAAGAGAAAGAGATGGACCTCAGTCCCGAGTACAGATTCTGGGCTTGCCTCCTCCTGCTGTTGACACTGGGGTGACACCCCTGACTTCCCTGAGCATCCACTTTTCTGGTTGTTGGTGGCCTCAGACTCCCTAGGGCCTTTGGGCAAACCCCAGCACAGCAGACTTCCATCCCCCAAAGGTGGAGAGTTTTCTCCTGCAGGAGAAAGGAATCCAAGGACCGTCTGCCCCAGACAATGACAGTCGACATGCCAGGCCACGGCCACGCCCTCCTGTCCTCCCAACTGGCCTTGCTGACTTTCCCCTCCGTTCTGTAAATTAAATTGACCAGTCATTTAATTTCAGTTCCATGTACTGGCTTTTCATAGTGGCAGCTGGGACCAAAGGTCAGAACAAAGGACTCTAGCTCCAAACCAGAAAGTTCAGGATGGCCATCGCTTAGGAATCCAAGGACAGTGTGCTGTGGACAAGGCAGGTGGAGGAGAGCCAGTGCCCACATTACAACTGCCATAGGCACCAGATACTGCAGCCGTCACTGAGCAGAAAGATGCAGGGCCTTTGGCATCTACATAGGGCCAGCATTTCATATGTAGATGTCTGTAATTTGTATAATAATTTTACTATGTATCTAGATTATATAAAGTACTGCTTAGACATATAAATGAATGCAGTATAAGAAATATCCCTGGGTTTATGTGTGCAAACATGACATGTTTATGTTTTCATATACGTATATGTTGACATTCAGAGATGTACATATATATTTTGCCTGTTATGGTCAGCAAACAATGTTGCCCTGTCAACGCCATGTTCAGCTTCTGTACCTGTAAGTGCAATATGTCATGTTGGCATCTCACATCTCTTTCTCTGTCCTCTTTCTTTTCTCCCCTCTCTCTCTCCCCTTAAGATACAATTGAAAGAACACCAGACATGGAATCAAAAGAACCAAGCTATAAACACGTCTTCTTTCATCTGTTTGACCTTCAGGCGAGTAAGTCAAACTCCTAGTTTCATTTTCCTTTCTTGTAACAATAATCCTGTCCTGGTAGGAGGTTTGTAAAGATTAGAGATAAGGGAAGTGAAGGGGCTGGATGGCCTGATGCAGAGCAGGAGGGGGATTACTCTATTATTAAGTATTTATTGAGTCCCACCTGTGAGCCTGCCAGAGATGCAGAGATGAAGGGATGGGAGCCTTCGCCATCGAGGGTCTCCTGCTCTGTGGCAGCAACTGCTGTGACCGTGGGGGCTACAGGGCCTTATAGTGCATGCCGGGCCTTACAGGGTGTGCCGGGCACATGGAAGGTGCAGGGCTGGGGGTCCCAGAGGATGGCACTGATACTGGGGGTGCCAGGAAGGGCTTCTTGGAGGAAGCAGGGACTGGCATTGGTCATGGAGAATGGGTATAGACAGTTCAAAGAGCAAGGTGGCAGGAGAGAGACCAGATAGAAATGGAAGCTGAGAGGAAGGAATGATTATGGGTGCGTGGGGGTGGCCAGAAATTGGGGTACATGAGGATATTTGTTGCAGTAAGTATTTCGAGCCCTTTTTTTTTATAAACTAGAGAAAAGATTCCAGTCTCCAGACCTAGATTTTTCTCCCAAATTTCTGTGTTTCTTTGAAACAAAGAAAACAATCAAAACACATTCTGGCTGCTGCTGGTCTTCCTGCTCCTTAAAATGATGAGTTGAGTGCAACCAGCTTCAAGGCCCCACTTAGTTCTACGGGGCCATGTGACAAATTCGATGACAATGCCCTTTAAATGTCAGTTCGTCAACATTTCCTTAGTCATTATTATAATGGTTCTCTCCCCTTCTTGCTCAATAATGAGAAAAAACAGGACATTAAATCTTACTTCAAATGTCCAAGATAACGTACTTGCTAAACCGGGTTGGGAGGATGAGTCAGCAGCACACATAAATTGGAAGCCCTGACATCCACAATGACTTCATCGGGCACAAAACTCCTAGCAACGCGGCTTCAGCGTCAGGCACTCTTCCGATGATTATGGGGGTGCACAGGTGAACACACACAGGCCCTGTCCTTCAAGAGCACACCTTTGGGAAGAGAGGTAGGAGGAAGCAGATCGGTAAGATGTAGAATGTTAAGAAACTGGTTACAAGAACCATCTGATGCTATCTCAGGCTGGAAATACGGATGGTTCATTGAGAACCCAGCTGAGCCTATAGGGGACAAGGCTGGGGTAGAGGTAGGTGGAAGGACACAGCAGACATGGGGGTGGTGCACGGGGCTACAGAGACAGCAATAACTCCTGCTAAGTTGGTGTTTCCTGGGTCACACAGTAACAGGACAGGAGAGCAGGGAGAATCCGCTTCCAGTTGCACAAAGTCTCCATAGAGTGCCCTGCAGAGACCCTCTGAAAGTTGGGGGTAGGGGCTTGCAAAGACAGAAAACAGGGCGGCAGCGCTGAGGGCGAGCCCTCTGAAGCAGTCGGAGCGTGGTTATGTGCAATGCTCCCGAAGGCTGAGGCCAGAGCAGCAAGTCAGAGAGAGCCCCCAGAGGCGCAGAATTCCTGGGCCAAGACTGATGGAAGACAGTGACTCCAAGAGATCCCCAAAGCTGACATCTGAGTAGAGAGAGAAAGAAAGAGAGAGACAGACAGATAGATATACCACAATCAAAATATAACAGCCAGGCTGCAAAGCATAAAGAGATTTCTAGGGTTTTTTTTCCCTGTTTTCAGTGTCCAGAGCCCAAGGAAATATCTTCTTATCTCTTTTGAAATAATTGAAGCCAATTGTGTACTAAATTTAAATAGAAGAGCATAAAACCCCCATTTATATACAGATTCGGCTCACTCAGCACTCTCTCCTCTCCTACCAGCAGCCTGGTGTGAAGAATATGTCATTATCTGGAGGGAAACATCATTTAGTTCCATCTCCACTATTCATTTTCAGACAATGTTAAATGTTGTGTCAAAAATTATAAAACACGAAAAGCAAGAAACTTGACCCCTGGTCAAGAGAGGAAACAATTGATAAAAATAGATCAGAGATTGCCCAGACATTTGGGCTTTTAAAACTATAAAACAGATACTGTAAAATAAATACAAAAACATGTCAAAGGTGAAAATTACAACATCAGTAAACAGATGAAAAAAATTGGGGAGAGACAGAAACTATCTAAAAAATTCAGTACATATTAGAAATGAAAAATATGAAATGAGAAAGAAAACTCATCTGAACAGCTTAACAGCAACATAGCAGAGGAAAGGAAAGATGAACTTGAACACAGGTGAATCACATGTATCATTCTGCAGCACGTAGAGCAAAAACGAGAGCTCGTAGTTGAGAATTTTTAGAACTGCTGAAAACTATCAAACCACAAAAGAAAGATGACTCTAAGTAGAATTAGTACACAGAAAAACATACCCAGATACATCATAGCCAAAATGCAGGGGAAAATAACTAGAAAGGGATGGCACCTGTGGCTCAAAGGAGTAGGGCGCCGGCCCCATATGCCAAAGGTGGTGGGTTCAAACCCAGCCCCGGCCAAAAACAAACAAAAAAAACCTAGAAAGACAAAATCTAAAAATAAGCCAGAGGAAGTAACCACCTGCTTCCTTCTACATCTGTTACATTTCATATAGGGAAACGGGGACATATGATACATTCTATAACATATACACATAAATGATTGTGCTTTACAGTGAAACTTTTATATGAGAACTCCTCAGCACAAGGTGACAAAATTAAGCAAATTTTACAAAGTCAAGACAGGAGATAAAGCAGATTTGCATGAAAGAAGGCAGGAAAAGTAGAAAAGAAGATTAAAAAACATGGGATAAAGGGAAGACAAATTTCAGGATAGTAAACTTTGACCCAAACATATCAGTAATTACCCTAAATGTAAATGTAGGTCAGGAACAAGACAAGTATTGTCCAGCTAGATTTAAGGAAAGCAATACCTTCCTACATTCTGTTTAGGATACACACACTTCCAATACAGAGACGTCGCCATTTGAAAGTAGGAGTAGGAAGAGCTACATCATGAAAACTGTAAGCCTAAGAAAACTTACTGATGTTGGATAAAATATTAGTTGAAGAAAAGAAGATAAAGACATGCTATAATGAGAAAAGTTTCGATGTATCACTAACACGTAACAATTCAACATATGGATGCATTTAAGAATAGAACTTGTTAATATATGAAACAAAGTAACTAAAGGGAAGAAAAGATAGATTCATAATTGCAACTGGAAACTTTAATACCACTCTCTGAGTAACTGATAAAAAAGTAGACAGGAATCAATAAAGACATAGAATATTGAAGCAACATTTCCCAGAGTCTTATAACTCAGTGCTGTCAACCAGGTAGCACACTGATGGTGGTGGTGGGTGTGGGAGAGGAGAGGGAAGGTTTCTATGTGTTGTGGGGTGTTAGAAGCATCCCTGGCCTCTCCCCGGGAGATGACCATAGCACTGTTGTCCCAGCATGATAGCCAAAAGTGTTTCCAGACATTGCAAAAGGTCCTGGGGGCGAGGGGGAGAATGGGAGACGCAGGGCAAATCTTCCCCATCTGAGAACCGTTGCTGAAAAGCGCAGGCCCCGGGGTAAGGCCAGTCTCAGTACTATTGGAAAGTGCTGAACACGTATGTATTAACAGTACATTCTCTGAACAAAACGGAATTCAGTTGGACGGCAATAATAGAAAGATTAAGATATCTAGAAAATCCCCAAGTATCTGTAAATTAAGATACATCAATAAATATTTTGTGAGGAGAGAGAAAAAAAGAAAAAAGAAAGAAGAATAAAAGAAAAATCGTTTACCCTCAGTACCAGGGAAAATACAGCAAGAGAAACGTCACGGGAGGCAGATAATGTGATGAAGAGGGGAGGATTTTCTCTTCCAATGTAAGTATTAGGGAGAAACTATGCAGTGGACAACCTAGACGTCTGTGATAAGAAATTCAAAAACTCAGAGCAAAGTGAATATTAAGTAACTAACAGACGATGAAGCAGAAATCAGTGAGTTGGGGAAAGGACTGAGCTGGGAGTGGGCCCCCGAGGTCCGGGGCGTGCTGGGCGGTGTCCGGGCTGGACCCCAGGTCTGCCCAGGCTGCAGCTGCTGAAGCTTCACCCACCCCCGATGGAGCAGCCTGGAGGGGACCAGACGTGCCTCACAGGGATGTGGCCAGAGGGGACTATGCTGGCCTGCGGCATCTCATCCCTCAGGGACCCTCAGTCAAGGTCACCACTCTGGGGCTCCGACAGGTAAACACTGTGTTTCCTGAGGCAGAACATTGACCTCTCTGTACTTCAATCTCTTCCTCTGTAGACCAGGGACATAGCAGCACCTAACCCACATGGCTGCTGTGCGGCGGGAACGTGAGCCGTGGGTGATGAGCCGCTGCTGTCAGGGCCCTGCGACCCACTCGGCCTCCTCCCCCTTCCCTTACCACGACTCGGACACACTCCGTCTGCCCCTGACCCCGTCCCCCCCACTATCTGTCTAGTTGTCATGGTGAGTCTGGGCTACCTGTCTGAGGTCGAGCAGCACAATTAGGAAATGTGAGAATCCGTAAACAGACAGCAAAGAGCCAGAGGCCCCCAGGGCCACCCAAGAGCCACCAGACCTCAGAGAGCTGAGCAGGGGCCGGCGGGAACTGTTAGTTCCAGGCCGCACAGAGCCATCTTCAGCTTCCCGGTGAAGGAGCTCTCCTGCCCTTCTCTCTCTTCCTCTCTGTCTCTTTCTCTCTCTAATTCTCTCTCCCTCGCCCTGTCTCTGTTTCTCTCTCTCTGTCTCTCTCCTCATCTCTCTGTCTCTCTCTCTCTGTGTTTCTCTCCTTCCCACCTTGTGTCTCTCTCCTTCCCTTTCTCCGTCTCTCTCTCCATGTTGCTCCCCCTCTGTCTTTCTCCCTCTCTCTCTCTCCCTCTCTCCCCCTCTCTCTCTCCCTCTCTCTCTCTCCCCCTCTCTCTCTCCCTCTCTCTCTCTCCCTCTCTCTCTCTCCCCCTCTCTCTCTCCCTCTCTCTCTCTCCCTATCTCTCTCCCTTTCTCTCTCTCTCTCTCTCTCTAATAAGGTTAAATAACTTAACCTCAGCCAGACTCTGCCAAAGGCGCAGTGGTTAGGTGAGGAACCCCAAGAGGCCTGCTTGACAAGCCCTGTGTCAGGGTCATTCAGAAGAAAGACAGAACCGGCAGCCTATAGGTCAAACTTGACCTCTAAGAGTATCACTAATATTGTTATGATTATTGTTGCCCACACAGTCTATTAAAAATCTGAATCAATTACCATCCTTTAAAGAGCTTGCAATTTCACATTCCAGTGCACGTACTCAGTCCCCAGCTTCTCTTGAAGACGCCTTCTGTGGGGGCGGGGGGGGGGGCGGGGGGGGGGGGCGCGGGGGGGG
>CAUYRH010011902.1:0-10056 GCA_963574655.1 Perodicticus potto | reverse complement strand
CTGCCTCCCAAGTAGCTGGGACTACAGGCACCCGCCACAACGCCCGGCCATTTTTTGGTTGCAGCCGTCATTGTTGTTTGGCGGGCCGGGCTGGATTCAAACCCGCCAGCTCAGGTGTAAGTGGCTGGCGCCCCAGCCTGTTGAGCCACAGGTGCCGAGCCTACAGCAGTTTTAAAAATGTTTTCTATGGCTCGGTGCCTGTGGCTCAAGGGGCTAAGGCGCCAGCCACGTACACCTGAGCTGACGGGTTTGAATCCAGCCCGAGCCCGCCAAACAACAATAACGGCTGCAAACAAAAAAAAATGGCCGGGCATTGTGGCGGGCGCCTGTAGTCCCAGCTACTTGGGAGGCAGAGGCAAGAAACTCGCTTGAGCCCAGGAATTGGAGGTTGCTGTGAGCTGTGATGCCATAGCACTCTATCCAGGGTGGCAGCTTGAGGCTCTGTCTCAAAAAAAAAAAAAAAAAAAATGTTTTCAATGGTGGGGCCTGTAGATCAGTGGGTAGGGCGTCTGCCACATGCACCAAGGGTGGTGGGTTCAAACCTGGCCCAGGGCAGCTAAAACAATGACAACTGCAACAACAACAAAAATAGCCAGGCATTGTGGCGGGTACCTGTAGTCCCAGCTACTTGGGAGGCTGAGGCAAGTGAATCGCTTAAGCCCAAGAGTTTGAGGTTGCTGTGAGCTGTAATGTTCTACCCAGGGCAACAACAAAAAAGAAAAAAAATGTTTTCTATGAAAGTATGTGTGTGACATCAGGGAACTCTACCCTGTCGCACTTTAATGAAGGTGACAAAGTGAGACTGTCTCAAACTCTGTTTTATGTACAGAGTAAAAGAAATTCAAACAATAAATATGGGTGTAAAATAAAAAGTATAAGTCATCCCTCCAGGCCCACTTTTCAGAGTTAATTTTTTCTGCACTTGCTTTTTCTCTCACTTAATATATTTTTCTGCTAAGTTTCAGATCTGTATAGTAACTGTCATCTAGGTATTTTACAGGTACCTAAAACTTTCTTGTTCTTTGGAATTCTCCCTATGCAACATCCTGTTAACCTCCTTCTTACAGTCAAGAACTATGGAAAAAATTGTCTTTATACATTTTGCTTTCCCAGTTCAATCTGTTTTCTACCACCACATCCATGACAGTTTTCTCCAAACTAGTAAAGGTTCTCTTTGTTGCACAATCTAATGGACACATTTTAGTCTACATCTTACCTGATTTCTTGGTTACATTTAACATTTTTACCAATTTCCTTGATACTTCTTTCCCTTCGGTTTGGCCCTTCCCAGTATTCTCTTAACAGCTTCTTTTCTTCCTCCCATTCCTCCAATGCAGGTATCCCTTTTCTAGGCCACCTTACCCATTTAATGGGTTCAAATTCTATCTGCACTCCTTCCCTAGGACAGATGACCATCTCCTGCCTGGATATGAGCTTCCCCATTGTTCTCTTTGCCTCTAACGTTGTCCTTTCAATCCATTCTTCACTTGGTAAGCAGTGATCTTTCCAAAATCCAAATATAATTGTTCACAACTGTGGAGACCCTTCAACGCCTATTCATTGCTTTTAGAATAATAACCAATTAAATTACAGGGCTCTGGTCTCTCCCCCTATATTACCTCTTTCTTAATCCATACTAACCCGTTTTCAGAACGTAGTTGTATCACCCCTCACCCCACGCCCGTCCCAATTCCCAACAGTCCTTCAGGAATCCACAGAGGCGAAACTTCCTATGGGAAAGGGGCGTTCAAAAGGCAAACGCTGAAGAATGAATTCCGAGCGGGGATCTGAGCAGCGTTTTCAGCTCTGGCTCGGTGTTTACGGAACGTCCGGGTTACCAGGAAGCTCAGAGCAAAGGTCAAATCCAGCTCTTGACCCTTCTTACAAATTCATGAGGCAATCCGACCCCCATGCAATTCTGCCCATATGTGTCATGGCTGCCAGCCCCAGTCGTTCAATGGATCTTGAAGTCGCCACCAGCCAGCTCTGGCGCCATTAATATTTCTACATTCAAGAAAGCTATCCTCTCCCTGCTCTTCCTACCGCCCTAAGACGAAGCAGAGTTGCCAGCTTGCCCCAAAGCAAGATGGCTGCCAATCTCTATTCTCTCCTCCCAATGTGAAGCTATTTACTTCCCACTTACTGCCGCTGCCAGGCTGCCCTCACCTAGTATGGCTACTTCAGCTCATGCCTCACTATGGTTTCGAAGCCGCCACTAACCGGCCAGGTTCCGGGAGGCGCTGTGCAGGATGGAGCCACCCCCGCCCGCCTCTCCCCTCCCCCACGCCCGCGGCGGCGGCGGCGGCGGCGGCGGCTGAAGCCCGGATGCGGCGCCGTGAAACAGGCCCGGGAGAGCGGCGCGGATGGATCCAACATGGCGGCGCCGAGGCTGAGCCGAGAGTGAGGCGGCGGGGCGGCCGGAGTGGGGAGGGGGAGTCGAGCGGGACGGGGCGTCGAGCGGGACGGGGCGGGGCCGGGCGGGGCCGCAAAGGGCTTGGGGAAGGAAAGTGGAGGGGGAGGCGGTGGCGACGTCCAGCCCGAGAACCTCGAGAGGGAGGTGACGGGACGCTGCGAGGTGGGGGAGGGGAGTAGCCAAGGGGGGCGTGCAGGGGAGATGGCAACTGTGGGAGAGGGCAGGGGTAGGAGCATTGGGAGGGGCGTAAACAAGGACCGAGACTGGGCCAGGCTAGGAGTATTAGAGAGGCCGAGGTGGGGAGTGGGGCTGCGATCTGGCCGGATTGAAGGGGTTAGGAGTAGGAGGGAGAGGCTGAGGGTGCCAAGGGGAAAGGGGCTTGTGGCATGTTGTTGGAAGGGGGACTGGACTCTTGTGAGGGGTGTCGTGAGGTGGTGGGCAAAGGTGAGGCTGGACTTCAGATGTTTTTGGGGGGGAGTTGAAAGTGTTAAATTGGAGGTGGGAGGGGGAAGGGCCGAGGGGAGAATTTGGTTGGAAAAAGAGAGGACGGAGGTTTGGGGAATGGAAAGAGTGTCGGTGTAACGAGGTAATAGAGAGAGTGAGAGACTGGGAGGAAAGTTTGGGAGGAAGGGGAACGGGATGAAAGATAGGATAGGGGAGCTACACGGGTGATAGAGATTCAAGGGTTTCCCTTTCCCAGTGGAAAGGAAGAGAGAGCAGTTAAGCAGCATCAGTTGCAGCCAATTCTAATTGCCAGGTCCTTAGCTTTTAATAGGGTGGGAAGGGCAGCAGGGAATGGTCATGTGGGTTTGGAGAATTGGGGTTGGATGAGGATTCGACTGGACTTGCTTTCCAAAAGTCTCCTTAGCTTACTGCTCACTTGTTTTTCCTGGTTACCAAAAGAAGGGAAAATGGGGAAGCTGGTGTTGCCCGAGTGTGGAGGTCAAAGGACTTTTCTAGTTTTTAGCAATTAGCAATACAAGAGCAGGAAAACAGACATCTATATTGGAACCCTGTATATATAGTGGAGACTCTTGAAGACTGAAGAGGGAAACAGAAAAGACAGAATGGCATAGGCTAGGCAGCCAGGCTAATTAAATGAGTGCTTTAATTTCCAGACCCTTTTGCTGTTTAAGTGCTAGGAGGAAGGGGGTCAGTATGCAATCCTGTATATAGAAAAACTTTCCCTGGTGAAACATAGATGTATGAGTGGATACTGCCCCAGTGGATATTTTGTTCTTATTGTGTGCTAGTTAAGGGAAAAGACTGAAAATAGAATTTGGAGGATAGTTGTGGTCTCATAAGTGAAGTTGACGGAAAGAAAATGCCTTTTTTGGCTGAAACCATTTATCTCCTAATTCTCTCTAAAGATGAAAGTTAATATTGTAACAAAATAGATGGAATAAGGAGTTGAATTTTCCCCGAAGTTATGGAATTTGGGACCTTTCTTACTATGAGCCATTGAGACTGGAAATTCTTGGAGTTGGTATTGTTTTGTGAATTGACTAATAGAGTGAGGGAAGCCTGCAGACTTTGTTGGGAGGAAGTTCTCAATTTGGAGTGGATTATTTTAATCAAAATGGCTTTGGCTAGTCTGTATTTTTGCAACTGAGATTAATTGGGCCTTTGAGGCTTCAAAATAAAATTTGCAAATTGACCCTTTCCTCCTCCCATTTGTTTTTGTTTTGCTGCTGGCTTTGAAACTTGTGCTAGGAAGAGACCTGGGAAATTAAGTTTCTTGCAGAGGTAAGTCTGTAACTTTTTACTGTTTTCAAACAATGGAAGGGAATGGAAAAGTCATGAGGAGTGTATTGGGGCTGGGCCCAGTAGATGCCAGGGAAAATGAGGTTTTATTTACTGAGTGCTTAAGATCTGTTGCAGTCACTATCTCTTTAGCTTACTAAGGTAGCAGGAGGTAGCAGAAGAGGGGAAATTAAAAAGTTTTCAGACAAGCCGCCACCTTTGGTTTGCTGTCTTCTTGGTCAGCTCTGAGGGAAACATTTTTTAACATATGGAAGGCTGTACTTCAGTACATTGTCTACTAAATGTTGCCCTCGCCCTCGGAGGGTTGAGGCACCCTCCTTCCATGGGAAGGCTTTTCTTCTAGCTTACTCTTTTTTCCAGCAGTTAAGGGTTCCTGGAATCTTTCATTTGAAAACACACTGTGTAATTCTGACTTCCAGATATTTGGTTACATTTTTCCTAGTCCCATCAGCAAGAAAGCTCTTTATTACTCTTAGCCATCTTAAAGATTTTCCGTGTAGTTTTCATTTCATGTTTCAAGACAGCACCTAAATTTAGTCTTTCTACTAAGGACTTTTGAGAAAATCAAGTATTAGTTCTCCCTTGAAAATAGCGATATCATCCCTGTTGGGAAGAGACTATTGTTTTTATTTCAGTCTTGATTATTTCAAGCTATCACTCTTTTTCTTTTTTTTTTTTTAAATTTCTTCTATATGGCTTTCCTCTAAGGACTTCTGAGAGAATCAAGTATCTCAAAAAGTACAAATATCATCGCTGGTTGGGATGATACTAGACTTTGCTTGGAAGTAGAAACCCAATAGAGAGCAACTTTCTAGAGGAAATCCTATAGATATATAGACTGTCAGTTGGCCCTTGGCTGACTTGGACTTTCATTAAGAAAGAACAAAAAAACAGGCTGGGCGCAGTGGCTCATGCCTGTAATCCTAGCACTCTGAGAAGCAGAGGCGGGCGGATTGCCTGAGCTCACTAATTCAAGACCAGGCTGAGCCAGAGCAAGATGTTGTCTTTAAAAAAAATAGCCAGGCATTTGGGTGGGTGCCTGTAGTCTCAGCTACTTGGGAGGCTGAGGCAAGGGTGTCGCTTGAGCCCAAGAATTTGAGGTTAATGTGAGCTGTGACAACACAGTACTATACTGAGGGTGACAAAGTGAAACTCTTTCTCAAAAAAAAAAAAAAAAACCTCCCTGAACTCTAGGAAATAGAGTAGTTCATCAGAATCAGGAATTATTCTTGGGAAATTGTGTGGGGAAAAGTCATGCCACTATCTCATATGGAGTCAGACCAGTCCAATGGGATCAGGACTCTTTTACTGGAGTGTTTGCTTTGGGGTATGTTGCATATACCGAGACTTGAGGTCGTTCTGTTTAGAGGGGTATATTCTCACCACTATTGCCTTAGATTTTAAGCTGAACTCTCTTGCTTCACTGCTGCAGAAAGCTGAATATATCTTGGTTTAAGAGGAAATTGGTCATGTTCTTCTAATGCTGAACTTGGATGCCTAGAACTCCATCATATGGGTTGCAGAGTGAGTGAACTCACTATTCTAGATGATAATTAAGTGGGGAGGGCTGCCTATTAGCCTGCCTGTCTGTCTCTTGACATTTCTCCCAAGGACGTAGCTTTGGGAAACTTACATACTTATGTTTTAATTTATTGAAGAAGCAATATAAATCTGATCAGCAATCTAATAAGAAGAGTCTGCTACTGGTCAAGTTCAGAACTTTAAAAGATGGCTCTGAGGCTTAGGAGCAGGAGTCTTTGTGTCTGTCTTGTAGAGGACTGCATTTCTCTTATTCCCACAGAATTCCAGACTGAACTAGGTCACTGTAGACCTCCTGGGACAGGGCAGAAGGGAGTATAGTAGCCATACTACCTGCTGTGCACCTAAATGACAACAGCAGGTGATAGAGGAGCCAAGGTTGGAGTGAAATGAAACACCTGAGTGCTAGTGGGACTTAACAGTTAAATGAGCGTATGTCTGACAAGCCTTTCTTTTCTTCTGGAATATTGTTTGATGGGTTCAAGGGACCTAATGACTTCTTTGTTGAGATCTAGTGGGGAAAGTCATCATTGACCCTTCATCATGCTCCACCTGGAAAAACGTTTCTCATCTGGGCAGTGCCTGTGGCTCAGTGAGTGTGGCGCTGGCCCCATATACTGAGGGTGGTGGGTTTAAACCCGGTCCTGGCCAAACTGCAACAAAAAATAGCTGGGTGTTGTGGTGGGCGTCTGTAGTCCCAGCTACTTGGGAGTCTGAGGCAAGAGAATTGCATAAGCCCAAGAGCTGGAGGTTGCTGTGAGCTGTGACGCCACGGCACTCTACCAAGGGTGACAAAGTGAAACTCTTGTCTCTTTAAAAAAAAAAAAAGAAAAAGAAAAAAGTTTCTCATCCTCAGTACTATTGACATTTGGGGCCAGGTAATTCTTTGTTGTGGGTGACTGTCCCGTACATTATAGGATGTTTGAAAGCATCCCTGGCATATACTCATTTCATGCTGGTAGCAACCTCACTTCCCCACCAGGCTTGATAATCAAAAATGTTTGCAGACATTGCCAAATTCCCTTGGGGGGGGCAGATTTGCCCCTGACTGAGAACCACTGTCCTATAAACTGCAATCTGTGATAATTCCTAGTACCTTGGATGATTCAGTCTGCAGTCTAGGACTTAAAGGTGGCTGTTTGTTTTGTTTTCTCCTTTTCAAATGTAGGGAGGTAACCTTCAGTGGATTGAGGCACTATAATTAGGACTATAGTCCTTTCCCATATTTTGCCTAATTTTCCAGTGGCTAGGTATGTGGGGATAATATTTCTTCATTTCCTGAGGTTTAAGAGATGGTTTGAATTAAAAAGCTGTGTAGGGTGGTGCCTGTGGCTCGATAGGTAGGGCGTCAGCCCCCATATACTGAGGGTGGTGGGTTCAAACCTGGGCCCTGCCGAACTTCCAAAAAAAAAAAAAAAGCTGTGGAGCAAACTGCTCTTCTTACTGGTTGAATGTGAAAACTGCCCATTTGCTTTCTCTGAGATCCCCATTATCAACAGCTGGTCAAAGGGAACAGGTGGGATAGGGAACAAGGAGAAGTTGCATGAGCCCTAAGGAAGCTCAGTTTTCTTATATTGCCTACTATGGGCAAGAACTTACTTTCCTGGCTTGGTGGTGTGGCTCATGCCTGTAGTCCCAACTACTCCAGAGGCTAAGGCAGGAGAATCACTTGAGCCCAGGAGTTCTGTGCTGTATGAGCTATGATCCTGTCACTGCACCTGCACTCCAGCTTGGGTGACATCTCAGACGACATCTCAAAATAAATAAAAGAACTTATTTTCCTTTAGCACCTTCATTTGTACCCAGTGACCATAGCAGGTGAAATGGGAAGGAGAGAAAAGGAGAACCAGTCAGTAGTTGAACAGCTATTTTCCCAGCTGTTTTCCATGCTTTGGGTGGGGCATCTGGGCTCTAAAAAGTACATAGTGGTTGTATTTCCTTTTCCTCATATTAAAAATCGTGATATAGGATTAAGTGATTCTAGGGTTTACCTCCTCTTTTTTTCTCTTTTCTTCCCTTCCCTCCTCTTTCTCTTCTCTTCTCTTTTTTCTGACAGGGTCTCACTCTGTTGCCCTGGCTAGCTTGCAGTGGCATCATCATAGCTCATTGCAGCCTGAAACTCTCTGGCCTCAAGCAAGCAACCTTCCTGCCTCAGCCTCCCAAGTAGCTGGGACTACAGGTGTGTGCCACACATCCAGTTAATTTTTCTATTTTTCTTTTTTTTTTTTTTTTTTGAGACAGAGCCTCAAGCTGTCACCCTGGATAGAGTACTATGGCATCACAGCTGACAGCAACCTCCATTTCCTGGGCTCAAGCGAGTCTCCTGCCTCTGCCTCCCAAGTAGCTGGGACTGCAGGTGCCCGCCACAACGCCCAGCCATTTTTTGGTTGCAGCCGTCGTCGTTTGGCGGGCCTGGGCTGGATTCGAACCCGCCAGCTCAGGTGTACGTGGCTGGCGCCTTAGCCCGCTGAGCCACAGGCGCCAAGCCTAATTTTTCTATTTTTTGTAGAGATGGCACCTTGCTGTGTTCAGGCTGGTCTGCAACTGCTGGCCTCAAGTGATTCTCCCAAAATGTAAAACGTTATAGGTGTGAGCCACAGCGCCCAATCTGCCTCCTCTTTTCTTTCTTTCTTTCTTTTTTTCTTTCTTTCTTTCTTTCTTTCTTTTTTTTTTGAGACAGAGTCTTACTATGTTGCCCTTGGTAGAGTGCTGTGGTGTCATAGCTCACAGCAACCTCAAACTCTTTGGCTTAACCAATTCTTTTGCCTCAGCCTCCCAAGTAGCTGGGACTACAGGCCCCCGCCACAATGCCGGGCTATTTTTTTGTTGCAGTTGTTGAGTTGGCCCGGGCCAGGTTCGAACCCACCACCCTCAGTGTATGTGGTTGGCACCGTAGCCACTGTGCCAAGCCATACCTCCCCTTTTCTTAAGGAGCTGAGTTTTTCTGTGCTTACATTTTAGGTTTACTGAGGAAGAGAGGACCAGGTCCTGCTTTCTGTCTTTAGCTTTCTGAGTCCCCATCAGGTCTGCTCTTCTCAAGTAGCTTATCTTTTTTTTTTTTGTAGAGACAGTCTCACTTTATCGCGCTCGGTAGAGTGCCGTGGCGTCACACAGCTCACAGCAACCTCCAACTCCTGGGCTTAGGCAATTCTCTTGCCTCAGCCTCCCGAGTAGCTGGGACTACAGGCGCCTGCCACAATGCCCGGCTATTTTTCTGTTTTTGCAGTTCGGTGAGGCTGGGTTTGAACCCACCACCTTCAGTATATGGGGCCAGCGCCCTACTCGATGAGCCACAGGTGCCGCCCATCTTTTTTTTTTTTTTTGAAACAGTGTCTCACTATGTCACCCTTGGTAGAGTGCTGTGGCATCACAGCTCACAGCAACCTCAAACTCTTGGGCTTAAGCAATTCTCTTGCCTCAGCCTCCCAAGTAGCTGGGACTACAGGCGCTTTTTTTTTTTTTTTTTTTTTTTGATAGAGTCTGACTTTGTTGCCCTTGGTAGAGTGTTGTGGCATCATAGCTCACAGCAAACTCAAACTCTTGGGCTCAAGTGATCCTTTTGCCTCAGCCTCCCAAGTAGCTGGGACTGTAGGCGCCTGCCGCAATGCCTGGCTATTTTTAGAGACAAGGTCTAGAACTGGTGAGCTCAGGCAATCCACCCGCCTCAGCCTTCCTGAGTGCTAGGATTATAGGCGTGAGCCACCTCACACCTTTTTAGAGACAGGGTCTCGCTCTTGTTCAGGCTGGTCTCAAACTCCTGAGCTCAGGCAATCTGCCTGCCTCACCCTTCCAGAGTGCTAGGATTACAGGTGTGAGCCATCATGCTCGGCTGAAGTTGCTTATCATTTTATTCTGTCTTGACCTAGCCTTAGTTTCTTGGTGTATAAAATGGACAGAACAACCTGTGCTATTATTGAGTAGGGTGGTGTGAGTAGTTTCTGCACAGTGGCTTTGGCTAGCCAGAATACATGTATGGTTACTGAATTACCTTTGTCTGTTTTTAATGGAGTCTTCACTCCTGGACTTTTGTGAGTTTGTTCTCAATTAGTATTGCCTGTGTTGATCTCTGGATGATTAAGTTCATCAACAGGTTGCTCCTACTTTATTTTTTATTTTTTTATTTTTTTTGAGACAGAGCCTCAAGATGTCACCCTGGGTAGAGTGCCGTGGCATCACAGCTTACAGCAACCTCCAATTCCTGGGCTCAAGCGAGTCTCTTGCCTCTGCCTCCCAAGTAGTTGGGACTACAGGCACCCGCCACAACGCCCGGCCATTTTTTGGTTGCAGCCGTCATTGTTGTTTGGCGGGCCTGGGCTGGATTTGAACCCGCCAGCTCAGGT
>CAUYRH010011898.1:0-49286 GCA_963574655.1 Perodicticus potto | reverse complement strand
TATATGGGGCTGGCGCCTTACTCCTTTGAGCCACAGGCGCTGCCCAATGTTGAGCATCTTTTCATATACTTATTTGATACCTACATGTCTTGGTTGTAGTATCTGTTCATATCCTTTTTCCATTTAAAAACTTAGGCTGTTTTTTATTAAGAGTTATTTGAACATTTTGGATGCAAGTCTTCTCAAATATGTGTTTTGCAAATATTTTTCACCATTTGTGGATTTTCTTTCTTTCATTCACTGAACAGTAAAGAGCAAGTACACTTATCAATTTTTAAGTCCAACTTATTTGGGTTACCAAATCCAAGGCCATCTATATTTTCTCTTATATTTTCTTCTACAAGTTTTATTTATTTATTATTTTTTAAGATACAGGGTCTCACTCTGTTGCCTATGCTGAGATGCAGTGCCATGATCATAGCTGACTACAGCCTCCATCTCCCGGGCTCAAGCTATCCTCCTGCCTCAGTCTCCTGAGCAACTGGGACTACTGGCACATATCAGTACACCAGGCTTAGTTTTTACTTTTTTTTTTTTTTTTTTGTAGAGACAATATCTCACTATATTGTCTAGGTTGGTCCCAAACTCTCGGCCTCAAGTGATCTTCTGTCAGGCCTCCTGAAGTGCTAGGATTACAGGCACAAGTCACTGCACCTGGCCTCTTCTAGAATTTTTATAGTTTTGTGTTGTATAGATAGGTCCTATTGTCTGTTTTTAGTTAACTTTTGTGAAAAGTGGGCCAGGTGCTCCTTTTTCTCATGAGTCTCTCAAGAGATGCTTCAGAAACACATGCTTGCTAGAGTTTGGGTCTATAAAAAAGAATAACAGTCAAGGTCAGCTTTTACGTATTTATTTGAGACAGTCTTGCTCTGCCAGCTGAGCTAGAGTGCAGTGTGTTACAGGTGATCACCGCAACCTCCACCTTCTGAGCAGTTGGGAGGGCACCTCCATGCCTGGCTAAATGTGTCCATGTTTTGTAGAGATGGGGTTTTGTTCTTGTTTAGGCAGATCTTAAACGCTTGGCCTCAAGCAACTACCCTGCCTCAGCCTCCCGAATTGCTAGCATGACAGGTATGAGTCACCATGTCTGGCCAGATCTCGTAACTTTTAAAGCTGACACTCACAGGCATCAATAAAAGAATGCCCACTTCTGAAGGAGAGAGTCACCCCTTAGTAATTTTTCACAGCAAGACCACAGAGGTACAGTGTGTTGTGCTGATGGTAGGGGGGCGGGTTGGATTTGACAGTGAGATTGGTAGGCTGAAATTCATCTGGGAGAGTGACTGGCATGAAGACTCTGGGGACAGTGGTTACAGCAGTGTCGTCTGTGATGACATATCTACCGTCATGTCTTTATCCTCTATGTTGTGAACCATTCGAGGGCACGAAATGTACATTTCATCATGTATGTCCATGACCTAGCACTCAGTATGTGTCAAATAGATACTTAATTAGTAGCTTTCTTGAAAATAATTGAGAATGTTTAATATAGAAAATAAGAGACCCTCAGACAATGCGTGCCTGTGAATAGCCACCGTACGTCCTGGGAAGAGGAGACATGACAATCATCACCTAATACGTGAAGAGCTGCCTTGCTGAGGAGAACTCAGAACCAGCACTAACGGGGAGAGTTCACAGAGGTACAGAATTTCAGCTCATAACACCTAAGAGTAGGCTGCTTTTTGGTGAACCTACAACTGAAATCATTAAGGAGCCCAAGTGAATCTTTGTGAGGGAGTTTAGAGAAGGGGGTTAAGAGTGAACGAACTACTTTCTGTCTGTTTTGACTCTGAATCTATGGGGTGAAAGGAATCTAGTACAGGTTCAAATAAAGAACTTTAAAAGCCATAAGAACATACATAATTATGATACCACATCCCATTTCTAAATTTAAAAAACTACAAATTATAAGATCGTGTTAGGAAGCCCAACAACATTCAGCTTATACGAGATCACCTGTCTCTCTCTTTTTAAGATGCCAAATACGAAATCTTCCCTTATTCTCCCTTTGTCTCTTTGGTGCTGCTGCTTCGTGGGCCCCAATACCTGTGATTAGTTCTGCTTCGTGCCCAGCACGGCTTTTCTCATTCTAGGTACAAGATAAGGAGCGTGTAAAGACTTCTTTGGGAATCATTTACAAATTCAAAAGCCCTGTCCCAGAGAAACCATGTGCAAAGGTAGAGAAGTCCCCGACTTTTTAATTGATAATGTCTAGTTATAAACATTATAAATTTTCAGTTGATAATGTCTATTTATCAACATTATAAACATTTATAAACAGAAGTAGTAAAGTCCAGGACAAAATGTGGTTATGTAATCTGAAAGTAAGAGCCATGGACAACTGACACACATAAAAGCTTCCAGGGCTCAAACTGCTGATATTCATTGTGGTGATCCAGAGATGTGATTTTCCTCACGCATGAAGTGATGCTTTATATTCTATCTGGTTTTAAATCTTAAGGATTTCTCCAAATATATGATTACACAGAACACCTTAGGTCTTGATCATACATGTCATAATAGAAATTAAAGCAAATCTATTAATAATTTGGTATGATCAGCAGCTTAAAAATGCCACACAAATTTTTTAGTTTTATCTGTCCAGTCAATTAATTGTAGCTAAATAAATTTCAAAATTTCCACCCCTGGGGCAACATAATTTTTGAACAAATTCATGGATCATGAATTATTTATGAAGAGTTCTGTGAAAAGTCAAATGTCAAAGTAAGTGACTACTGATTTATAACACTCTGTATTTAGAAAACTAATTCTTTGATGTAACTGGCTTATCTTTGATATTTAAACTGCTACAGTATATCAGTTAGAGCTTTTATTTAAAGGGAAGAGAAAGTGAGTATTTTTTCTATAAACAGTATGGGCCGTTTTCTATCTCATCCTACAGTGCTGTAACTTCCCTCTGTGACTCGGGCGACATGGTCTCATGATGACTGACCTCCTTAACAGTTTCTGAGGTGTAACAGGGAAAGTAAAATGAAAAAACCTTGACAAGTCTTATTACGAGGGTGAGGCCTTGCTTAAGAGAACTACTCCTTAAGGGAACGACACTGGTTGAAAGATTTGAAATAAAATATTTACTGAAGGCTTGGTGCCTATGGCTCAATGGGCTAAGGCGCCAGCCACGTACACCTGAGCTGGCGGGTTCGAATCCAGCCCGGGCCCGCCAACACAATGACAGCTGCAACACTCCCCCCCCAAAAAAAATTTTATTGAAATAAACCCAGTTCATTAAATTTGAAATGAACTGTAATTTTTCAAGAAAAGAATTACATGTATGGTTTTTAAAAAGATGTAAGAAATACTCACTGGAACATCAACGTATTTGGCAGCTGCTTTCACCTTAAGAGGGAAGGAAGAGATAATTATGAGAATGATTTTCTTAAGTGCTACCTAAATTCTGTAACAACAAGTGAAAGAACAGAAGTCATTGATATACTTACAGTGAATGACAGAATGGATGAAAAGAAAGTGCCTTCGTCATACCTCGACAGCTTAGACAACACCCCCTCCAGCACTGAAACAAACTGTGATATAATTTGTAGTGAGTATTTAGAAAATTACTGTGTACACAAACTAATTGCAGGGCAAACAATTCCTGAATCAGCTTTCCCCACAGCCCCGAAATCCACCATGAATACTGAGGTCAGGCTAACCCATGATGTTTACTCTTTCACTCTGAACGTGAGCTAATTCTTTAGTGCTTTCCTTTCCCGTGGCTGGAAATAATAATTTTAAAAGATAATGTGTAATAGGAATACAGGAGTCTAGTCACTATACATGTGCTATTATTTAAACCATTAATATATAATGTTAGGTAGGTTCATGAGATTATTCCTTAAAACATTTTTTAACTTCGATGTAGAAGTTGGTAAACAATCATGGTCAAGCTTAATCAAATTCCTTTTTATCACATGCTATGTGACCATTCTTCGGGTTTTTGTACATCTACATAGGAAGTTGAATAAAAAAGAATAAATGATGAATGAAAGGAAGGTGTAACACTCAATCAGCGTTCCTGTGACAATGGAACAAAGTTTGCTGGTTAATAAGCATCTACTAAGTGGTTCCAATTAGAAATGTAAGGACCATCCTTGCTTCCAGAAGCTTACACAGCAGCTGGGAAGAGAAAACAGGTCCACAGAATGAAGAGTACGACAAAAAGGACACTAGGTGGAGAATATACATCCTCGTTCCACTGCTGAGTGTTACGCAGGCTTAGTCCCTCCATCAGTTAAATAGATCATGTACATCTCTCTGTGTGGGGGGCAATGCGAGGCAGAGGTGGAATCCAAGTTAGTCTCAAAATTTAGTGTTACATACTAAAAATGTATATATCTAGCAAATGAAAAAATCTCAAGTATACTATAATAAAAATATGGAGAATTTTGCTGAGTGGAAACATGAAGATTTAGCATGAAGATCAATGAATAAGAGATATTAGTAAGTACTACAGCTCTACATCTTTGCTCTTTAGAATGAAAACAATATGCACTATTGACAAATTATACACTCCCAGAGGGAAAATACTGACAAGGTTTTTTAAATATGAAAAAGGAAATTAACAGAGGCTGGTTTTTGTTCACATAGCAGCTTCTTCAACAAAGTGATAATAGTTCTAGGGACACTGCTTATTGGCCTCTGGTGGCCAGAGTACTCACTGTGAGTGCACAGGAGATCATCTTTTCTCTATGGCTGATCAATTACTGCAAAATAGTTTATGCAAAAGAAACAGAAACTTCCCCATAGGTTTCCCCAAGACATCACTTGTGACATGATGTAAGAACACAGAAACAAAACTGTGCAGACTGCTGACAAAATTTTTATTTTTACAGACTGAGATTAATGTACAGCTGGGTGGTTACCCTAAAGGATACAAACAGCGAAAACCACAACATTACAAATTGCTGACAACTAAAAGGCAATTTAGTGTTTCCCTCCTGCCTGTTAGGATTTCTCACCAATCATGAGTGGCTAACTCAACTTGATATGGTTTGCAAAGGCCCAGAAGACTAATACTCTAGGGCTATGGTAGACCAAGGGAAGGGAATTCCAAACTTAATGGCCCTCTGTGGAAAATGCCTCATCTCTTGAAACTCAAATCTTGAGAGCAAGTGTGTCCTCGGTGATCTCATTTGCCACAAGTGACAATTGCTATAGTTACAAGATGGCTTGAACCTGTGAAGGCTCTAGTCCAACACCTGATTCTGGATTGCTTCTCGTGAGTCTATGCATACACATGTGACTGATGCTCAGGGACAAAATGAGGCGAAGCTGAGGATCTTGCAGGTGGACTTAGGAGACTTCAGTCTGAGCCAGAGCTTTGCTACTGTCTGGCTGTGAGATAATGTCGAGTCATTTTGCTTCTCTTACCTCAGCGTACTCATCAGCAAAATGAGAAAATGACAGCGGTCCTGGCCATTTATCAAGGATGGTGTGAAGATCAGGGGAGGTGATTTGTGTGAAAGAACTGAGAAGGTAGCAAAACAGTAAAGAAATGTAAAATACAACACTAACATTGCTGGTCTGATTAGTTCTATCACTATCCATTATATGTCAACCTAATATGTAAAATCCCAAGTTCATGGGGGTTGCCTTCAGATTGTAAGTGATAGAAGTAATAATGAGTTTGGTTCTTCTTAGCTAATGGTCTAATTCAATTAAATCTGTGAGGCTTTTCATGCAGGTAGAATAGAGTTGAGGCTACAAATGAGATGATTGTTAGAGTTCAAACTGTTCCAAAATCATTTAGCAGATGGCAGAAAGAGAAAGGCTGGGAACTCAGGTGAGGTGTTTTGCTCCAGGGCCCATGTTCTTTACCAGCACACTACAGAGTTGCAAGGTTTCAATGAGAAACACTACAGAGTTGCAAGGTTTCAATGAGAAGATACATGTGACACTCTCAGAATATATGAAATACTCAGTGAAGGTCATTTTGTTATAATTATTATTAGCCAGCACCTAAGATAGTAAATGAAAAAGTACAAGAGCCAAAGGCCTTTCCCTCCAACAACATACAAGCTAGTGGCAGAGATGGTCATGACACGAGGCAGAAGTGTGATGGGCCTGGGCAGGCGGGCAAGTGTAACTGAAATTGGAGGAAGGGAGAGACTAACTTTGACTGGGGGATAAGGGGTGACCTTCATTCATTTATAGGTGGCCCAAGAGCAGCAGAGATGTAGGATAGCAGAAACGGAGTGGATAAAGTGAAACTTGGGGAAGCCTCCTGGTGGATGAATTTAGGGCAGAGGTTTCTCTCTTCTGTGGCATCTGGCAGTCTGTCTGGCTTGAGTTCTCTTCTGTGCATGAAGAAGCTCTAGGTTATATACGAGCAAGTCCTGTGCTCTGCTGAGCCCATGTCACAGCATTCAAAAACAGAGGAGAGCCTCTCCTTAAGTTCCTCCTTACAGCAAACGGTTTCTGGGGAGGCAGGGTACAGCACGAAATCTAAGTGCTTATGTCGTACTGAACAGTAACTGAGCCTCTGGAATCAGCCAGCTGACACGGTTCCTACCAGAAGGTTTTCTTTGCAAGATTATTGCTGAGGTACATACAGCAGAAGAGCTCTCTTAAAAATCAAACTCCATTATTAATATCAGGCTTAACTAGTAATGATACATTTTTCATCTGGCTTTTAATTGCATAAAACAGCAAGATTCCAAAGAAATCCAGTAAAATGCTGGGGTTAGTTGCTGCATCTTTACCTGCTTCCTGTGAACTCTCTGTTCAGCTCAGGGAGTATATAAATACTTAGGGGTTTGCTTCCTGCTCTCTGCTCTCCTGAGGGTGGCTTTGGATTGGAAGGAAACACTGTAATCTCTTTGTTTCCCTGCTCTTTATTATGGATGCCTTGTGCTGGGTTTGTTTGAATAATATTGAACATCTAAAGTCTGTCTGGGTAATTACCGCCTTTGCCTCAGTGATAGACTCTCTCAAGGAAATTAAAGATGAAAGCACTTTGAAATGAACATAGAGTGCCACAAAGCAAGTGGGCTTGCACTTCCTATTGAATTTTGACAGGCTGTAAGATTCATATGGAAGGTAGAACCATACATTCTAAGTGATTGGGAGGATTCTAGCTATAGACTGATGGGTTTAAAACACACAGTTAGGGCAGCACCTGTGGCTCATCGAGTAGGGCGCTGGCCCCATATACCAAAGGTGGCGGGTTCAAAGCTGGCCTCGGCCAAACTGCAAAACAGAAAAATAGCCGGGCGTTGTGGCGGGTGCCTGTAGTCCCAGCTACTGGGGAGGCTGAGGCAAGAGAATCGCCTAAGCCCAGGGGTTGGAGGTTGCTGTGAGCTGTGTGACACCACGGCACTCTACCGAGGGCAATAAAGTGAGACTCTGTTTCTACAAAAAATAAATAAATAAATAAATAAAACACACAGTTCTAACTTTTTTAATGGTGATATTTTCTGAAGTAAATGAGATATTTGCATTATTTACACTGCAATTTACAAAATCTTCCACAGGAAACATAGTCATCCAGAGTAAGAATGATCATAAAAAACTAAGTGTGGTGTTTTTTTTTTGGGGAGGGGAGTGAAATTGGGGATATATATTAGCAGGTGTTCTGGGTTTGTTGGCTAAGATCAGAACTAACTAGTATTGTTAAAAATTCACACAGAATATTATAGACTGAAAAAGAAAGTGTTGCTTCCCTGAACCAGGATGTTAATGTTATTCCAATATAATATGATTGTTTATCTTCTTCTCCTGCTGATTCCTAAAGGGTCCTTCCAGATCCCACCCTTCTTGTGCAGGAAGGATACCGTATAACAGCGTGTATTTATCTGTAACATACCTTATTCTGGGCAGGATCTAAGACAACTTCCAAAACAGCATACTTAGCCCATGTCAGTGAAATTTCCACACTGTTTTCTATCATTGTTCCTTTTCCCGTGACCCCCAAAGACAGAGTGAACTATTTTATTTTGGACTTCTCCTCTGCCAATGGCTCCTAACAGTATATGTTGTTCCTTTTGAGCACATACTTGTATTTGCACAGGTGGCTTCTGAATATATGTTCTTGATTGAAACAAATAAACTGAGTAAATTTAATCAAATTAATTTCACTAGACTGAACTGGGAAGATG
This sequence comes from Perodicticus potto, assembly GCA_963574655.1. Taxonomy (NCBI): domain Eukaryota; kingdom Metazoa; phylum Chordata; class Mammalia; order Primates; family Lorisidae; genus Perodicticus; species Perodicticus potto. The sequence goes on along the minus strand of CAUYRH010011898.1, from coordinate 41,172 downwards.
TTTGAATTATATCATCTGGGCAGTCAGATAAGATCTGTCTTCTGTTCATCTTATTCTTAAAAAAAATCAGGGGAAAATATTCTAAGTTTTAAGAAATAATTCATATACCTAAATAAATATATACAGCCGTATATCTATCTACACTCTCAGTGAGAAAGGGATTCTTTTTTAAATCCCTTTTTGCAATAATTGAGGATCTAGGATCATTGTTGTGATGGCCTGTTAATCCATACTTACACCTGGCCCAGCCCCTGTTATCAAGAGTGCCTTGGGAGAGTCGTCACGTTTTCCATTTTTGCTCTGTTGAGCCTGTGCCCTGGACCAACTCTGATTCTCAGCCCTTCCAGTTCTTCTCCAGCATCTTCATCACTAAATCAAATACATTCCATTCTCCCTGACCTGACCTGCAGTTGCCCTACCTGGCTCCCTGCCCAGGCTGGTCCCACAGCACAGGCACCTGTGAGGGACAAACACGGAAGGAGGACGCACAGGCTGGTCTCAGCAGCCAGAGACAACGAGGCTGCGAGGGACTGCGGGCCAGGGTGAAGAGACCACCCTTTTCTTCTCTGGCCCTGCTGAGTGCTGAATGGATTATGCAAAGATTACAGGCTCAGGGAGCACAGGGTGAACTCACAGCTCTGCTGGTGTCTACCATCTGGGCCTCTGTTTCCTCTTGGTTTGACTGGTGTTGTATTTTGCAGTGCTAAGATATACCTGAAGGTATTACACACATATGTCTTGTATACATTTTAAATTTATATAAAATATATATCTTATAAACATTATAAAAATGTTTGCAAGTCCCTGTTAGATGACCTCAGGGCTCTCTTCCAACTCCAGCATTTTGTGAGCTATGGGATTCTAAATCCTGGGGACAAAAGATGTGCCCTTTCCCTCAGCAAGTTCCACATACACATGGAAGGATTCTTATTTTTTTTTTAATTTTAATTTTAATTTTTTGAGATATAGTTTCACTCTGTTACCCTAGGTAGAGTGCCCTGGAGACATAGCTCATAGCAACCTCAAACTCCTGGGCTCAAGCAATCCTCTGGCCTCAGCCTCCCAAGTAGCTGACACTACTGGTGCCCACCACAATGCCTGGCTACTTTTTTCTATTTTTGGTAGAGATGGGGTATTACTCTTGCTCAGACTGGTCTTGAACTTCTGAGCTCAGGAGATCCACCCACCTCGGCCTCCCAGAATGCTAGGATTACAGGGATGAGCCACCACCAGGATTCTTATTGCAAACTGAGTATAGACTATAGGTATTTTTGTCATCCCAATAGCTTTACTTTTTTGATGAGAACAATGAGTTGTGTAAGGAGACCTAACTGGTAACATAGGAAATGGCACCAGCGTCCAGCTCTTCTGACTCCCCCCAGCCTTTAGCTGATTTAATTTTAATATAAAGTAGCAATAAATATGACATTTCGTGTACCCTTTCCTTGGTAAGATTTAATATTCCTCCTGTTATTTTTTCTCAATAAAAATGATCTAAATTCCTTTCTGGCTAGAATTATCTTTATTTTTTCCCCTTCCTTTAACTTGGCTTTCCGTTCTTCTAGAGGGATTTCAGTTACAGCACCTCACCTGATAACAGTAGCTACTGATACAGAATCACTTTTAATCCATTGTATACCATGGACTATTACTTGGCCATCAATCGAAATCTTAAAATCACATCTGTATTTTGGGCCCATATTCCTCCTTGGAGCTCCAGACCTAAATATCCAGATATTCTCCTTGCTGCTTCCTCCCTCGATGTTTCATTAGCAGCTCACATCCCATGTTGGAGCCCTTCCCTCCACATCTATTCCTCTGCTGGGACACATACATCAGAGCAAGATGCCAATGTCCACCCCGTGCTTCAGGCCATATACCTAAGAGCTTCCCACCAAGCCCTTCCTGTGTTCCTCTTAAACATCTTTAGATTAGTTCACTCCAGACCTCCATAACAGCCTCCGACTACTCCCTCTCCAATGTGTTTGCTGCAGGCAGTCAGATGAATCCTTTTACAATGCAAATTTGATTTAATTCCCTATCCCCATCCTTCAGTGACTTCCCATTGCTCTTAAGATAAAGACTTTGAGCTCCTTAACACGTCCTACAAGCTTCTGTACTTCTGCAGCCTCATCTCACACCAGGCCCTAGTGCCTGTAGTTCCTCCTACTGAAATGGTCCTCTTGTCCCTGGGTAACTCTTTTATCCTCTGAGATTCAGCCTAAGTTCCGCCAGCTTGGGAAAACTTTTCCTGTCCTCCCTCATTAGATGAGTCCCTCTATTATAGGTTCTGCTGCAAGCCACAGTTGTCTGACTGTAATTCTATGTTTGCTAATGTGTCTCTCCAAGGGTTAGCCAGCTTGCTTTGGGCAGGGACCTTGTCTGTTTTGTTTATCATCATATTCTCAGCATTCAGGCATATTTTCCTTCCTCCCTCCCTCCCTCCCTCCTTCCTTCCTTTCTTTTGAGACACAGTGTCAAGCTGTTGCCCTGGGTAGAGTACCAGGGCATTGTAGCTCATAGCAACCTCCCATTCTTGGGCTCAAGCCTCTTGCCTCAGTTTTTGTATTTTAGTAGAGATGGGTCTCGCTTTTGCTGAAGCTAGTCTCAAACTCGTGAGCTCAAGCTATCCACTGGCCTCAGCGTCCCAGAGTGCTAGAATTACATGTGTGAGCTACCGCGCCTGGCCTTGGGGCATACTTTCGGGCATATGGCTATACATTGTGACTCTACAATACCTTTTGGCTATGAATTTCAATCATTTTTAAAAAATGAATATTGCCCTTTTTCATTAGGGCAATAAGTAAATCAGTCACAATAAATAATCTTATATCAATAAAGTGCTTTATTCCATGTTCCAGGTTATGGACAGAACAGAACTAGAGTACCAGAACTAGATGCCAGAGCAAGTTTCCGGATCATTTTCTAAACTTGCTTCCCTCTTCTCTTAATGCCTTTCATTCAGCAAACACTCACTGGGTATTTGTTTTGTGATAAGCAGTATAGAAAGCACAAAGGGTAAAGAGAGCAAGATTCCTATTCTCAAGGGGTTCAGAGACACACATGTAACCATGTGGTGAAAGCCAGAGGAAGTAGATACACAACCAAGCTAAATGTGCCTAGGAGGGTGAGACGGCTTCTAGGAAGGAGAGCACAGCAACACTTTTCCAGTTGAATTCTAAGAGGAAAGGAAGAAAGGGCTCTCCAGGGGCAAAGGCAGGATTATGAAAAGGCATGGAAGTCTTACTAAATGACCAGAACTCCGCAAGGGCTAGAGCTTAGTGACGCAGGAGACAACAGTATAGGGACGAGAACAATTAGACTGTGAAGGGACCTATAGGCTTTGCTAAAAACTTTTTACTTATAGGCCAACCTTTCACAAACCCTATTTTAACCTAATTCCTGTTAGATATTTTTAGGAATTCTGGTGTAAAGGGTCCCAGGGCAGGTTAGATATTGGAATATTGCACTGTCAGACCTGTATCATCATGAGTCTCAAACATCCTGGGGTGTCCCAAACACAGTAGCAACCTCTTCTCAAGAGCAGGGTGCACCTAAGGCAAAATTTAGAAGATAATGGCATAAACCTTAAAGAACATCAACAACATATGAAAGAAACTTTGGCCAAAAAATGACCAACTCTGTATTTTGGAAAGGCAGTCTGGCTGTAAGGTGGAATGGGAGGTGGGGGAACATAGTGGAGATCAGTGATGCAAGAATTTAGATGGAGAAGTGATGAGAGTCTGGAAGAGGGTAGCAGCGTCAGTGAGAATGGAGCAGGCAAGAAAAGGGGGTATTTAGGAAATTGATGCAATAGACCCTGGTGTCCTCTTGTGTGAAGTGCTTGAGAGGACTGTAGAAAGGCAAGGGTCCTAAGACGATGGGGTTTTACAATGGTGTGATCCGTACTGCCAACGGAAACAGTAAATGCAAAATGAGAAGTGCTTGGAGTTGAGGGGAGGTGGTTGTCTTTACAGACATCGAGCTTATGGAGATACAGAGGAGGCCACTGGCAACTGGGTCTTCAAGTGATAATAACAAGAGCAACAGTAACAACATTAACGAATAGTAAAATAGTATTTACAACATGTTGGCCACTGTTCCAAGTCTCTATTAACATTTACTAATAAGTGGTACTGTTACTCCTACTTTATAGGTAAAAAAGCTGAGCCTTAGGAAGATTGCTAAAGTAATTTGCCCAAACTTAGACAGTTGTGATAGAGTTGGAATTTGAACTGAGGTTTGAAGCTGGGCTTGCAATCACGATTCCCTACGGCCCTTTACACACACACAGTTGGGAATCGCCAGCAGATAGTTGAAGCCAGAAGTGTGAAAGTCAAAGAAATTTCTAGAATGAGTTCAAAAGATGACTAATGATGGAAGCCCGAAGAATATCAGCATTTAGATGCTTGTGGAAAGAAAAGTACACAGAAATGTAAGGACCAGACAATATTGAGGAACATGAAAAGTTGGTGCTGGAAGGGTCCACACTGTCAAGTGCTATGTGTGATTGAGCCCTGGCTCATTCTTTACTATTTGTGAGGGTATATGAGATAAGAAGATGGTATGGAGATGGAACTGAAGAGGGGAGAAAGCGTGGCTTCTTATTTATGCAAATGTGGCAAATACTTACCCATATGCATAGGACAACTGAAATATGGGGATAAATATTTGAGATACAAGAAATTAACTATTCATCTACTTTATATTGAGTTAATTATTGTGTTATAAAAATGTCTAGGACATGGCTCTTAGAATCTGGAAGCATAAAGATAGTTAATGTAGAAGGTGTATATTTTAGTATTTACAAGCTTATTGGATTTATTGCTTTATGGATTTCCTGGAGATTTAAAATAATCAAGTGCACTAGATTAGGAATCTGAAGCTCAAAGACTTGATTCCTAACCCTTTCACTAAGTAGGTGTGTGACTCTGTGATCAGTTCACAAAACTACATTGAGAATTATGTTCTTATCAATGACTTAGAGTAAGACTGCCCATTTTATAGATAATTTGAAGTTTAAATAAAATCACACAATGGCTGTTTCACAGTAGGTCCTTCATAAATCTCTCTTTCTTAAAAAAAGGTCATTTCTTCTTCAGTAAAACAAATTATCTTACAAACCTTTTAAAAATGCATACTGAAGTTTAAAGGTAATTTACATGTCAGTCTGGATGGAGATTTACCAGAGTAGTGTTTCTCAAAGTCTGGCTCAGGGTCCCTAACATCAAAATCACCATGGTAGCTGGTTACACATGCACACATGTGAAAATCATTGTATTATAAAATGTTTGAGTTTTTTAATGAAATAAAAACACCATTTATCCTGGCCATGGACTCTGGCACTAGGCCTATCTGTCTGTGGACTCTGATGGCAGGCAAGCCCAAAGACCCCACCACCTGGCTCACATGGAATCTCGAGCTGGGCTGACTGGTGAAGGGCTTTCCCTGCTGCAGTCAATCTGTAAATGATGGAAGAGGTCACTGTTCCTTCAAATTCACAGTAACCAGTGTTAGCTATGGAATCATGAAGAATCAGGGAAACATGACACCAACTAAGGAACAAAATAAAGCTGACCAATAACAAATAAAGAGACTGGATCAGTAGTCAAACACTGCCCCCCCCCAAATCTAGGACCACATGTATTCACAAGTGAATTCTGCCAAACATTTATGGAATAATTAATGCCAATCTTCTTTAAATGCTACCAAAATAATAGGGAATATTTACAAACTCACTGTATGAGGACAGCATCACCCTGATAACAAAGCCAGACAAAAGACCCTATAAGAAAAAAAAGCAAAAAAAAAAAAAAAAAAAAACCCGAAAAAATACAGATTAATATTCCTAATGAACATAGATACAAAAACCCTCAAGCAGAATATGAACAGACTGAATTCAACAGGATACTATAAAGATCATATACCTTGACAAAATGAGTTTCAACAGGAGCAAATCAATTACTGTTGTGTAGCACGTTAGCACCACATTAGCAGAATGACTGATAAAAATCACACGATCATCTCAATAGATACAGAAAATCACTTGACAAAATTCATTCAATATGCTGGCATGACAGACACTGTCCCAAATTTAAATAGAATAAAATTACCTCAACATAATAAAGATATATGTGAGAAGGCCACAGCCAACCTCCCATTCAATGATGAAAAACAAAGGTTTTCCTCTCAGATCCAGAATAATTCAAGGATGCCCTCTCTTGCCATTTCTACTCAACATAGTACTGGAACTCCCAACCAGAGCAAGTAGGCAAGAAAAATAAATAAAAGACATCCAAATCAGGAAAGAAGAGTTACAATTATCTCTGTCTGCAGGGGAAATAATTTTGGTATGTAGAAAGCCCTAAAAACTCAACCAAAAAACTGTAATAAACAAGTTCAGTAAAGTTGCAAGAAACAAAACCAACACATGAAAATCATTTCTGTTTCTGTACACTAATAATAAAGTATTTGAAAAGGAAATTAAGAAAGCTGGGTGTGCTGGCTTATGCCCATAATCTTAGCACTCTGGGAGGCCCAAGTGGGATGGTCACTTATGGTCAGGAATTTGAGACCAACCTGAGCAAGAGGGAGATCCTGTTTCAACAAAATTGGACAAATTTATATATTCCTCAAAAGAACAAAAAGAACACATACAAAAAGGCACTAGGTATATGAAAATGTGTTTGCTCAACATCACTAATCTTCAGGAAAACAGAAATCAAAACCATAATGAGGTATCAGCTCACACCTGTGTGTATGGCTATTATCAAAAAAACAAAATATAACAAATGTTGGTGAGAATACGGAAAAAATATACACCGTTGGTGGGAATGTAAATTGGTGCAGCCACTGTGGAAAATAATATGGAGAGTCCTTGAAAGTTAAAAGTGGAACTACCATATGATCCAGCAATCCTACCAATGGATATATGTCCAAAAGAATTGAAATCAGTGTACTGAAGGGACATCTACACTCCCCGGCTCACTGCCGCATTACTCTCAATAGCCAAGACTGGGGGAAGCAACTTCAATGTCCTCTGATGTGGAGAGCCGGCTGTGAGATGGCAGGGCCCTCACAGCCTGGGGAACATTCAAGGAAGGGACCCCCTTCTACTTCTCCTCCATTCCGAAACAGCCATATTCCTTTCTTCATGTTCCCTCTGCCAGAAGTCACGTAGCTCTTTCTTTGTCCAGGTAACTATGCAGAGACCCTCATGATCTTTGCCTTCCTACTTCTTATAATATGTTAATGAAGTTGAGTAGAAACTACTAAGTCATATAGTTCTTCCTTTACTTTGTCAACTTAGCTGAGATCCTGGTGATCTTGCTTTTCTTACTTCTTGTCATATGTTAATGAGTTGAGTAGAACACACTAACAAGAGGATTTGTCTTTATTAAAGTCATTTATATTTTCCAATTGTACTATAAGACCACAATTATGTCTTTTGTTTATGCTATTTCCCCATATTGTCTGTGCTACTTCTCCCTGGATAACCCTATACAGATACTATAAAATCAAGCTGATTTTGTGCTTTGGTGCCGGCTGTAGCCATCCGCTCAGTCAGTCCTCCTGATCCTATCCTTTGTCTCTGTATCTTCTCTTGTGCTGTATTTCCCTCATTCCCCACCCATTCCACTCTGGTTTGCCCCCTCACTGGTTCACGACACTGTATGAATGGATAACAAAAATGTGACGTATGCATACAACAGAGTATCAGTCAGCTTTAAATAAAGAAATCCTGTCATTTGAGACAACGCAGATGAACTTGGAATACATTATGCTCAGTGAAATAGACCAGATATAGAGAACAAATCCTCCATGATTCCAGTCCTGTGAGGAATCTAAAATAAGTCAAGCCAATAGAAGCAGAGAGGAGACTGGGAATCTGCGGAGGGAGAAATGGGAAGATATTTTGTCAAAGGGTGTTTTCTGTTATGCATGATAAGTAAGTCCCAGATCTACTTGACAGCATAGTACACAATACTATTTGCTAGGAGCATTGATCTTAAGGGCTATCACAACAAGAAAAATTAACAGGGCTGGAGGAAATTGGGGAGGTGATAGATTTATGGCATGAATTGTGGTGGTGACTTCACAGCTGTCTACTTCCTTCTAGACTCATCAAGATGTACACATTAAGAGAAGTATCAGTGTGCAATAATATCTCAATAAAGTCATTTTATAATACTGCAATTATACAGATTAATTCTGAATCAATTAAAAAATACCATTTAAGGTATTATAGAAGCTTGGGGTGTTTGGTTCAACCTTACAAATTTATTTTAATAATTAATTTATACTTTTCAACCAAAGAATTAAAGATAATTAATAAGTATGATTTAACAGCAGGAGAAATGATCCAGAGAGAAAAACAATAATCTAATCCTGATTTCCAAAATGCAAAAGCCAGTAGTTATGTGCGGCTCCTTTAATTGAAATTAAATTAAAGTTGCATTAGCCATAATTCTTCAGTTGCATTAGCCATAATTCAAGTACTCGACAGTTGCATGTGACTTGTAGCCACTGCACTGGACTGTGAAGGATAAACATTTTTATCATTACAGAAATTTCTATTGTATAGCACTGATCTCTGGAAGCTCTTCCTTACTCAACTCAAATATGCCATTTTTAAATTAGTCAGATGCATTTGTTATAGAAAAATTTAAGTTTCTTAGTTTGTTAGAAATGAATGCACAGATGATGTGTGACCCTCCCTGCCTTCTCTGGACCCTTTCCTCCCCTGCTACAACCCCCTCAAATTAGCTGAATGCTTTTTTTCCTTGCAGCTTAATTACCCTGTATCATCTGTAGCTAGCAAGTAATCACCACTTATTATGCAAACTTCTCACAAAAGGAAACTTCCACATAGGACTGTGCTGATGGGGAGGCTGTTTCTGGATGAAGTCCCCCGGAGGCCTCCCAGAGAAGGGCAAAGTTAACTATTTCACTTTGGAGAGTTGACTGTGCAATGCTGCAAGGTTCTGCGCTGGGCTCGCCAGGGGATAGAAATCTCACTCAAGGAGCTTATTTCTCCAGGGGGTCACTTCTCCTCTGACTTGCCAGATGCATTTCTTTTATCCTGCTCCCTTTCCACTTGTTTGTGAGTGTGTGGTGCATGTATGTGTATGTGGCGTATTGGGTGCCATGGCAGAAGTCAGGGGAACAAAAACAAGCCGGTGAGGTGTTGCTATTCTAAAATCCTTTCTTCCTGGTTGTTTCCCACCTCAAGACCTGCTGTCAGAGAACTTGGAAACACACACAACATTGCAGGGAAAAAAGCATAAATCAATTATAAATCCCATCACCCGGAGGAAGAAAAGCTTTGTTCACATTCTGCTGTTTATTCTAACAGTCTTTTCTCTACATGATGCCAAATCAGATCATGATCATATTCTACCTTTTAAAATATTCAGTTTTTCTCACTTGACATTATATTATGAAGCCTTTCTTTTATGATTAATAGTCTTTGTAAGCGTCTTAGTTACTATGGATATCCTGTAATTTACATTTCCTTTATGTTAGAGATTTAAGATGTATTCAAATTTTGATTAGCCATAAAGTGACAAATATTGATGTATATCAATTTTGTGCATCTCTCTCAGTAGTAAGAAAAAATGTGAAAAGATGAAAGGGTAGTAATATACTTGATACATCCTGTATAGGAATGTGAGTGTCTTACCTCTCATTTTTAAACTGGGTGTTACCTTAAAATATTTATGCTAATTTTCTAGAAAAAATAGTATATTATTACAGCTTCACTTTGCATTCCTTAAAGTATTAATGAGTCTAAATTTTTTTATGTTTATGAAGGATCTCTTTTTTCCCCCTAAAAAACATATCCTTTGTCAATTTATTAAATTCGGTGTGGCTTTTCCTTTGCTTCTTGTACATTCTTCCAGATGTTTCACAAAGTCTAATTTGGGGGTTCTTTGATGAAGTCTTCTGAGAACTTCATCCACTTATAAGAAAGTGACACTTAGGGTCCCCCAACCTCTTTCCTCATCTCGTGAGCTCTAGGTGCTCTCAGGTTCTCTCTTCATTCCCTTATGAGCCCCTGATCCCAAATGCCACCCGTGACTATCTGCCACACGTTAGTGGGAATCTAAATCATCCATGACTTCATCCCTATTTATACAATTAAACATTGTACTTTTGTCAAAGGTATTTTGAGTATCAATAGAATAGGAAATCCTGGGAGATTCCTGGGAGTGGAGAACCTTAGAAACCAAAGCTTTCTCCGTATCTAGGACCAGATTGAAAGCCCAATGCTGTAACCATGACAAACAGGCCTTATGACTATTCAAGTTTGCCCTGGAATTAAAACTGACAGTAAGAGAATGCGAATGTGGCTAACAGGTATTGCCAGAAGATGTAGTTTTAAAGGGACAATCTCAAAACAAGCCAAAATTCACTGTAAACAAACAAACAAACAAAAAATCAAAAGTTGTCGATACAATGTTCATCTTCTATCTTTTGTTTACAACTTTTCTTAAAACTCAAATGTTTTTTGTAGTTATCTTTTAATTATAATTTATCAATTAAATATTTAGAAACATAAGACAGATGTTTCTAAAGGTACTCAATTGGAAAGTTTTAAATTTGATTTTAAAAGATGAATAAATAATACATTACCTTTGAAACTAGTAGTGAAATAATTTCTTTTACGGCGTTGTCAATCAGATCATCTATTTTTGAATGGTACTGTTGCTAGACATTAAAAGACAAAGATGTATTAATTGAAATGGACACAAAAGTTTTGTCATAAGTCATAAACACTCTAAAGCTACTAGTTGTGACCTATTCGTTTTACTTAAAATGATCATTTTGAACATTAAAAAAACAAAACCTTGAAAACGATCCACCCAATCAATACTTTTTACATTGTGGTTTGAACATTTTCCCATGTGCACTGTTGAGTTAAGCAGCTAATGGGGTTATTATTCAGATGAATTGAGTTCTTATTCTTATTCAGCCAGAGGAATGTGAAGGATACTTTTTGTCTTCTCCTCTATAATTAAGGTGGCCATGTATTTTTCTAAAGGGTTGGTTTAGCTGGAGAAGCAAAAAAGACTAGAAAAAGATTTAATTAATACTGCATTTCATGTCTGACAACTCTCATTCATAAGTTATTTTAAATGTGCTCTAGAAATAAAATGAGCTCCCAATTGTTCACTCTAAAAGGACCTTTTTGTCAGCACCGGGAGCAGCAGTATATACAATTCTTACAATACGCTCAAGCGAGGGCAAAATTAAAATTTCATCAACAAAGGTGAATAGATGGTAACAAATTAATAGGCCATAAAAGGTATAATGAAACGGCACTCACTCCCCGTAGTTTTATTACTGCTTCCTCACGGAAAAGACGCCTTTAAGTAAATACAAAAAAGATGTATTTAAAATAAACCTGAAAGACTTTTTCTTTCTTTAGAATACTAGAGGGTTCCATTCTTAAATTAGCAGGAGCCTGGGCTTCCAAGGCTTCTGAAGGCACATCCATTTAAACAGTAATTCTTCTTTTAGAAGCATTTATCTGACAGCAGATTGTCCCCAATAGCCACTTCACAGAAAATGTGACTTGTAAAGGCTAACCCTATCTTGATAGTTCAAGGCTTCTTGGAACGGCTAACAAAATGGAAAGAGTAAAAGTACTCAGGTCAGTATAAACATTACACCAACTTAGCTGCCGGCTGAATGGTTTCCTAAGATCTAAGTTTTTGAAAGCTACTTTCCCCCCCTGAAAACATGTCTCAAAGTTTCCACACAGAAGAAAACATCAGCTTAGATCTGCCTCAGAATACTCAGGAAAGACACTCCACCCTCTTTCTTAAGGGCTTTGACAGTTAACATTCATCATCTACCTGTATAAATAATAAAGAAAACATATCTTTTTGGAGTGTCTGAATTATTTTCTTTTCCTGCCTGTGAGTGTGTATGGGAGTGTGCGTGTGTGATGAAAGTGACCGGAAATTAACATACACATATCAACATGGAACTCGCCAGGTACATACTGCACCTACTGAAGCCTGTCTCACTTAAAGCTGCAGCAGTTCCCAAATTTGTGCTCCCCAGAGGACAAACAGAAACATAGAGGGTGGACTTCTACTGTAGTAGTGCTGATACTTTTGCTTTTGGAATAGACTGAAAATAAAGATAAGAGGAGAGAATAAAGAAATAAATTGTAGAAGAAAAAGAACCTGAAAAAGCGGGCTGGCTGGTAGTTAAGGTTCTGATCCAGTCTAAAATATCAATAATTTCCTGAGCCAGGCAGGCCCTCACATGAACATATCAGAGCCCAATGAACAGTTCCTGCACACTGGCTGATGCGCAGGGTAACCTCTATACAGATTAGCTACAGAAAAACGAGCCCCCAGCTCTGCTGGGAGCTGTACAGCTAACCGGGTGTGGAGGGGCTTATGCAGATGAGCTCAGCCTGGCTCTCAGGCTTGCCACCCTCCTTTCATACCCTTCTCCCTCCAGACCTGTGTCTGAGCAGCAAGAGGAAATTAAATACCAGCCTGAGGCTCCTCTTGTGGGTAAAACAGCAAGGGAATCCAGAAGATGGGCTTCAAGCTTCTCATTTCCTTTTTACATGGAAAGTGCTACAAAGGATATCAGGATTGAGGCACTCAGACCTCCAAACAGGTTCTTAAATTGTCTTATCCTTGGTTGCCTACCTCTGTCACACAAAAGCTCTAAAACAACAGAGCTTCTACATATTAAACTTTTGGGTTAGATTGATTCTGGCAATTTTTTTTTTATTTTGAGAAAGGGTCTCACTGTGTCATCCTGGTACTAGAGTACAGCGGTGTCAGCATAGCTCACTGCAAACTCAAACTTGTGGGGTCCAGCGAGCCTCCTGCCTCAGCCTTCCAAGTAGCTGGGACTACCCATGTACACTACCATGTCTGGCTAATTTTTTCTTCTTTCCTGTTTTTTGTAGAGACAGGGTCTTGCTCTTGCTCAGGCAGGTCTTGAACTTCTGCCCTCAAGTGATCCTCCTGCCTCAGTCTCCCATAGTGCCAGCATTGCAGGTCTGAGCCACCATGCCCAGCCATTCTGGCAATTCTTAAAATCAAGTGATGAGCCACTACAAAGGTTGTTTATGTACATGGAGTTGAAAAGAAGGGAAAGTCAGTGGACTCCCAAGAGCCAAGAAAATCTCCTAAAATACACATCTTTAGATTGTTATTTTTTCTGATTCCTCATCTAGCCATAAACAGAGAGGAGGAGGAACAGAAGGGGGAAGGAGTGAGCGAGAGAGAATAAAACGAAGAGACAAAAACAAAAATACACAATAAAAAGAAAGAAGGAAGAAAGAAATACGGATCTTTAATGTATTACCCAGGGGATAACACAGATTATATGAAGTTTGTTAGGTTTTTATTATATTTTATTATTTAATATAATATGGGATTCTGCTAGTATAAATTTGCCTGATTAGATATGACTTACACTAATGTTAATAAAGCTGGGAACTTTCAGTGTCTGCTTTGGCTGCACAGGTGACAAAGGTGGTTTAGGAACACGAGTAGGAGTGCGGACATGGCCTGATAATTCGTAGTTCACATATACATTCTGCAGAGATGATAACCTACATACAGGTAATAGAAAGTTAGCTCAAAACCGCTGCTCATCGGAGATCGGGATAGATTTCAAAGACAAACACAAATGCTCCAAACCAGATCACAAAGAGGTGAAAATAGAATTTATCTGCATGGATATTTATGTTATTTAAGCCAAAATAGGCATTTATTTTTTCAATTTAGAATAATGGACATTTTTGATAAAAATTTGGAAAGTTTGGTGTCCAATAATAAAAGCTTATAAAAGTCATAACCAGAATACTTCTAGTCAGAGTGATAATCTCATATAATATGGTTCTGCTAAATTCCAGCTCATTCTTAAGCTAAGTTTCCCCGTATCTTCCCTCAAAAGTAAACTGTGCCCTGCTTCTCCAGCACATGCTTCTCTGCCTTACAGCAGAATGAATCATCTATATGAGGGCTTACCTAATTAAAAAGAAAAGCACCAGGTCCAGAACTCTAAAACATGACTGTCAATGAAAAACAGAGAATGTGTAACTCTTTTATATCATTTACATGTTCTTTCAAAAACCTAAACTTGGCAGACAGGTTTAAGAGAACCATTCAGGAATCCTTACTTTATGGAGCTCAGAGAAACCAGAGATCAGGCACAGTCTGAAAACCTGGCTCCCTACACGCAGGTGGATAGCACTATTTTGCCTCAACGTTCTCATGCAAACCCACAAGAAATGAATGCTACTCAAATGCCAGTGCAACCCACCTTTTAAAAAAGACCTGGAAGATTGCCTTAGGATAAACTTGAATGTCCTGAATAGTTAGCTCTGGAAATGAAAGCACTTTACTTTAGCTGGGAACAAGTGCTGCACAAAGGGGCCTCTGCTCCCCAGCGTTGCCACATCTAATGTTTTCAGCCTCATCCTCAACTGATGTGACCATCGGATGAAGTGGCTCTGAGGGCAGACGAATGCCTACAGCCTGCCCTGTCTGCCTTTGTGCAGTTACGGATAACAAGGATTCTGAGTACCGTGGTGGTGTTGTGGTCGCCACATCTCTCCCTAAGGGACTGGCCTGAGATTGCTGACTCATTACACACAGCTGTCACATGGGCAGATCATTCACTCACTAATCACTCCATTAAACACTCTTCCGGGCCTCAGCTGAACATGTTTGCACCGTCATGTGGCACGTACGCAAACAGAATCATAATTTAGAAGCAGAGAAAGGACTGCAATGTGGGTAAGGAGTTGGGAACATCCATCTCAGGGATGACAGTATTAAAAACTTAGAGAGGTAATTTCCTTAATAATTTAGACCAAAAAAATCTGCTATGTTTAACTGCATAGTACACATTTTCGCATGCTTCCAAATTATCTAATAATCTCATTTTTTCAGTAACTTTATTTGTTGCTTTCTATGAAATGGGGTTCACTGGCCCACATGTGCATGAAAGATACGTACTCATTTGCAATTATTCCAAAACTTATTTTAACACATACAGAGGGAGAAAGCTGGTGCAATTACGTGGTATATTTACTGGAGAGAAAAAGCAAAGTGCAAAATCTTTCTTTTGCACTGAGATTCTTGTTTACCACTTTTCAGGGTTGCTAATGGGTTTTACACCTGCCCATTCTGAACTATTATTAATTGTGTGAAAGTTGTGGGTAGCTAATTGTCGCTGGTGAGACGGTACAGGTGCAGACATAATGAACAGTAGCAAATTACTCTTCGAAACCATCCACCTATTAATGTAAAGAATCATTTGACAATGCAACAATGTTTGTCATTTTGTCATTTGTGTGTGTGAGCGCCTAGCCTGTTTTGCTTTTCTAAGTACTAGAGTAAGTTGTTTCTTACAGAAGAGGATTTTTAAAGCAGTGATGACAAATCAGCCTGTTCATTTACTCAGCCAATATTTACTCAATGCCTTTTACGTGTCGGGTACTGCGGTGCATGCCAAAATAAGAACAAATGGCTAAACCAGTATTAACGGAAGAGAGGCAAGACGATTCTATAAACCAGATGAGAAAAGAATGGATTTATGAACAGACGTAGGATAGTATTCTCAGGCAGCCAATCAAAGGCTTCCATTTGGGTATTAAAACACAAGGAGATAGATAGGAGCCATTGGTATCCAAGCCAGGTGCCCATTCTTTAGATAATTAGAGACCATAAATCATGTAAGTAATCTGAGGATGATAATTACTGAACATTCTATAACACATATCAGCTACCTAATATATTTGTAAGGTTGCATGCTATGATGTTAGAAATACATGTTTTCCTCCTAAAATGCTCGAAGAAGGAAATGTCTATATGTATGTAAACATGAATTGTGGCCATGTTGCTACAATTTATATTTATAGGAATATTAAATAGGAATATACAATTCACAAATGGTGGGCCTTCTCAGCTGTTTCATAGTTAGTCTCTTCTTAGGCGAGGATTGTTAGCTCAGTATGAGTCCTACGTGTCAACTGAAAGACTTGTAAGATTTAAGCTATCCATACAACAGAAAGACATTTTGATTTACAAAAAGAAAAGTATAATCTACTTAATCCTGTATGATAAAAGTTTTCAAACCATGTATCTTAGAAATTCTGGGGTGGTACTTCAGGATGATGTTTGGTGGGGAGGGTGAAAGTCTCATGACAGAGGCCAGCATCTTCCCCACCTCTGATGTTGGTTACATCCCAGGCCAAGGATGGGAGGGGAGCCTGTATCATGGGTGGACCTTGGAACCCACTGAAGACCACTACTGGATTCATCTGCATGAGGTGACTTTGGGTGTGACCTCTTGGTCCAAGCATTTAGAAGTTATCCTGATATATGCTATATTGTCATCTAACGCCCCAAATCCCAAATTCATCTGGTGTTAATGAAAGTATGCTATAGACATATGCTTGAAAATATTAATCCCTCTGCTTCTAAATTTGTTTTGATCTCAATTTAAAGGAAGGTGAATATATTTGGTTTTAAATAATTTTGTCTTTAGAAACGCAAGAGTAGTTTGAAGATTCTACAGCCTAACGGGGAAGAAACATTCCTCTTGACATTCTTCAAAAATTATTTGAGGTATTCAGTATTTATAGTATTTTAATGAGTCTTTGGGCTACTTCTATATGACAGTTAGCTGTTAGCCTTATATGGATACATATGAAGGTTTTAAAAATCTGAAAATGGAACTCATTACACTGCTTTAATTTGAAAAGATGAAAATAAAATAAACATTTACAAAAATAATTAAATCAAATGAAAAATGTGTTTTTATAAAAAAGAAAATATGAGACTTACCCACTGACAACCAAACTGGATCATGCCATGGGGGGTGAGGGAATGATGATGAAAGTGAACATAAGGGAAGAACAAAGAAATGATGAAAAAGTGACGACAACGGCAAAAAGGGCAACAACATATCAACTGACACAGATAATCTAAGAAAATAAATGCTTTTTCACCCAGTCCGTTTTGTTGTCACTCACAACAAAAGTAAACCATGTGGTAAAATGAAACAGTAGTTTTAAAAATAAAACCAAATGAAATATAAATCAAATGCAAATAATGAAATATTAATTGACAAGAACTAGGGGTAGATTTTAGACACGTTTCTACTAGATCTTTAAGAAATGGAAATTTCTGTACAAGGTACTTCATATGCTATTTTTTTCTTGCTTGCTTTTATGGATGCAAACCCTGGAGACTCTAGATTTGTATAAACAAAGCAGGTCACTTTCTAGCTTTCTTATTTGCTTATAAAAAGCATGGTTCATGTAAATATGCAACACCTAAGCTGTCAAAAGTATATGTCAAAGTCAATGGCCACTTGCAAAATTTTAGGCAGTATTTATATAAAAAAGGAAAAACTCTCCTGAGCAAAGGATAAAGGGCATTCTAATTATTATGATAAAAAGATCAAACATATGGTGTTAGAGAACTGGTCTTTTTCAATCAAATCAAGGGAGTGTCTTCTGGGAAGAGCAGCTTCCCTCGCCAGGGCACCCTGTGTTGCATTTCCCTGTGAGGCACGCCCTGCACTTACCTCCTGTCCTCCATCCAGAGCGCAGAGTTTCATGCTCTGCTTCTTGGCATCCACTAACACGTTAAACATAGTGCACATGGAAGCCGGGATGCGCAAGTCAGTTGTTTTGCTTGCCTTTTGCAGCTTGAGTTCAAATGCGGTTCTTGTTCTAGTTGTTAAAACATGAATTCAGAGTAAGAAATTCTGACAACCATCTCACCTGTTTTGTAAAAATGAAATCAACACCACAAGAAGCTAATTTAAAACATGCAAATAAAGAGTAAGCAGTGTGGCAGTGCTTGGGGGCCAGAGGGTGAGCTGCTCTTCTTTTTAGGAGTCTCAAATAAAAGATCAGGCTGTAATATTTTATAGGAAACCTAGCTTTATGCAGTCACTCAGAGAATATCACAACTCAAGTGAAGCTTTTTGTTGTATTTGGCGTATCACATCGAATGGGAAAATCTCACTGTTTCACTTAACTGCCCGAATTACTTTCCAAATAGCAAAGGTGCAAGCTTCTCTGTATTAAAGCAGGATAAGTCTTTTATGTGAGGGACCATCAAATTAAAAAGAAAAGCAGAAGTCTAGAAAACTCGAAAACATAACCATCAATGGAAAACAGAAAATGTGTAATTCTTTTATAACACGTACATTCTCTTTCAAAAACCTACAATTGCACATAGGTTTTTGAAAGAAACTGCAAGATGGGCAATTTAGAATTGGTTTTGCTGAAGTATCTGATGAGTTTCCACAGACTTGAGACATCAGGATTACAGATGATTTTTTAAAAACATTAAATAATCTAATTAATGACTGCCTTAGGGGGTCACTGATCATTTACTCCTAAGATAGAACTTTTCTTGGTTTAAAAAATCCAGGGATATTCAATTGTTCCCACCAGTGTTTGACTGCTTTTCCAAAATGGTAACTAACATTATTCTTGCATATATTATGAACTAGGGTGATGGAAAAAATGCTTGACAAATTAGGACACAATGCTGATTTTGTAAAACTATTAAAAATAATGAAAGCACATTGGAAGAACCCAAAACTTCACAAGTTATTTCTGGTTAATTTCTAAAGAATGTAAATAAATACAGTAGAACCTCTGTAAATTGAGAACTCAGGGGCAGGGGACTGTTACCAACTCATCAACATTGGAAGGTGGTCAACATAAGGAACTAGGCCTACTGCAATACACACATGTGGGGCATGTCCACTCTATGAGAATTAGATCAATGGAGGGAGGTGGTCATCCACAGAGATTCTACTATACTTGGAAGTCATTTGATGTGGACAGAAAAGAGCAGAAAAGAGTGAAAAATCCCAGCACTGCTGGTGTTAATCGTATTTTGAGCTTGCCATGCCATTTCACAGCACACAGCCACAGTACCTAATGCGTGAAGAACTCAACAGACCTTCTCCATATGTCTCTGGAAATATTACCTGGGGTATTTAAAGCACAGTATTCCCAGAGAGATAACAATAAGCACAGAAGAAATCATTAATATCATATGGGTGCTACCGATTAGGGCATAGCGGTCTCGAGATCTGAAAAAAGTATCAGGCCAATTTCATCAATTACATGGGTCCCCAGATTTTCGGCCACAAAACCTTCTCCATGCCATTTAAATTTTGGAATAATAGTGCCTATTGAAACCTTCCCTGTGACAATAACGTAGCAGCTACAGGGTGTGGGGTAGTATCTGGGGTGCTGGTTTACTAAGCAGTGACTTGAAAATACATGTCTACCTTTTGACACAGGCCTCTATCATATCACTGGCCATTAGTTTAAGTCTCTGCTCTAGGTGGTGGGCAAATTCTTGTTCTGGCCAGTGTAGATCACAAACAAACATTTGCAGGGCATCAAGTTTCCAGAAAAGATCTTCGGATGTTGCTGAGCCATTGCTAGAAGGAAAAGGAAAAATGAAGAACATGATGAACTCCCACTGTTAAGTATGTGGACTACAGTACATCGTTTCTCCTTTCTGTATCAATTGCCATCAGTGAAAAAGATACCACATACAATCTGTAATGATCCAATCTTTGTTCAGTCTTCTAATCTTCCTTTTCACTTCGCAGTAAGGCAAGGCTAGGTGAACATCATGGAAATAAATATAGTAGTAAGGTTTCAGAAGAAAAGGGATAAAATGGATAAGGATACTTTCCTAATGAAATAAATCAAACTGTGTACGTAAGAACAAACACTTTAAGTGTTCCTTGTCAATGTCTGGGATAAAGACAAATACACACATATTGTCTCTGAGAAATTTTGGCAAGTACGTTTTACGTAAGAAGACAGGCAGGACAGCAGCTTTCACTCATGCACGCCTCTGACCATGACAGCTCTGTCTGGCTACGGATGTGCTGCACACACAACCCTTAAGCGTCTCAATTCCTGGTAAAGGTAACGCAGGCACTGAAATTAAATGGGCTGGTATAGAAGCAAATTTTTATTTTTACTTTGAAATGCTTTGTGCCTTTTCTGGCTCATAATTAAAACCGAACTTAGTACCAGGTATGGTATAATAAAAAAAAAATGACATTCAGTTAGAGCAAATCACGTATTTCAGGTCCTTATAGCTAACTAAGGAGCCACGTTTGCTATGCATTCACTACTACAGTAAAAGAAAAGACAGACAGACAACAAAAACACTCAGCTGCTGTACGAGTCCTTTGTCCCCAGCTTTCCAACAACTGCTTCATTTAGGCAAACCCAAAATTTATACTTTGAGTTTTCAAAAGAAAATTAAAGAAATAAAATAAACTCATTTATCACAAGGGCACAGTGAAAAAGTTTTATTAAAAAATACTAGTTTTAAACAACCACATTGTTTAGCTAAATATATCTTAATTAGTCAGCTTTAAAAAAAATTGCCTCTTGCTTTGGCTCATTAAAAGCTTATTTCTGCCCTTCTCTTTGGCCTCAGCATCTCAGCTTTACCACCAGCCTACACTGCTTTCCTTCTTCCATTTTGCCAATAATTCCTTCTGATCTCCTTGTCTAGCCAAGACATCCTGAGAGTTAAGTTCTCAGGGACTGGTCACAGGAAAGCAATGAAAGCTTCCCATTTACTTCTTATTTACTCACTTGAAGCCTCTGCACCTCAATATTCAGTGTCCTAAATGTATTAAATATAATGCATTAAATAAAAGAACCAGGCAACACCATGCTAACGCTATTGTCTGAAATGTCTGAAAAACAATACTTTTACTTCTCCCTTTGCTGTTTGTATAATAAAATAAGAGAAAAAATGACCAAGCAAAATCTCCTTATAAATGCACAGTGCTCAGTTTGGTAGATGAGAGTACCTATGTTTTAAGAGTAATTGAATACAGTTGGGAAAGAGGCAAATCTACTTCCGATCATCTTTTTACTTTGGAGGCATAGAACTATTTTGAAATGTATATTTTCTTCAACAACACAGTGACAACAGAACAAAGTCTAAAATACTAAAGGGAGAATTCTGCTAAAAATGGACTTTCTCGTACTATGTGCCAATTAAATCTTTATAGAGGCTACAGATACATTTCTCTCTTGTTTGATGATATGGGAAGATTCTATGGTAAGATTCTAGACAAAGTATGTGTTAAATTGGGAATGTAATTAAGGTAACAAGTGTTTGTTATAATTAAATAGATTAAACAATGTAAATAGGCTTTCTCTAGAGTTGATGTATGTAATCTGCAATTTATTCAGAGTTTTTTAATTTTAAAATTATTTCTAATCAGTGACCTATTCCTCAAAGTATTATTAACAGATTAAAAAATTCAAGTGTGAATAATGGACTCTGAGATAACTTCCTAAAAAATGCCAACGGGAAACTTACCATACTGACATTCATTTCTAGAGATAAAAAGCCCAGAATGAAGACTTTTTTATACGCCTCCTTACCTGATTTATGTGTTAGCAGGTAGGAATGTGTCTTGAAACACATGTTTACTTTTATATTCTTTTCACCTAATCAGTAGTTATATTTTTAATTATTTAGGTCAAGTAGAAATGTTTCTTGCTATTTAATGTTTTAAACTTCAAAAAACAAACTGCAATGGTATTGCAACATCATGGTATTTTTGAGAATTCTAAAAAAGAATCTAATGCTGATAACCTTGGTAGGTAAAAATAATGGTGATCAATTTGTAAGATATATTTTTTAATTTGTTCAGAATGGTGAAACTACAATCACTATTTACAAAGCCCTAATTTATCATGATTCCTCTCCTGAGACTCAGAATTTTTTTTTTTTTTTTTTTTGAGACAGAATCTCACTCTGTAACACTGGGTAGAGAGCTGTGATATCATCATAGGTCAAAGCAACCTCAAACTCTTGGACTCCAGAGATCCTCTTGCCTTAGTCTCCCCAAAGTTGGGACTCCAGGCACTTGCTATGAACCTGGCTATTTTTTCTATTTTTAGTCTAGATAGGTTTCCATCTTGCTCAGAGTGGTATTGAACTCCTGAGCTCAAGCCATCCAGCCACTTTGGCCTCTCACAGTGCTAGGATATGAGCCACCAGGCCCAGCTGGACTCAAATAACTTTAAAAAGGGATTCTCAGCTGGGGGTGGTGAATCATGCCCATAATCTTGGCACTTTGGGAAGCTGAAGTGGGAGGGCTGCTTGGAGCCAAGAGGTGAAGACCAATCAGGGCAACATGGAGAGACCCAACCTTTGTGAAAAATTAAAAAATTAACCAGGCATGGTGGCATGAACCTATATTCCCAACTACTCTGGGGCCAAGGCAGGAGGATTGGTTGAGTCCAGGAGTCTGAGGTTGAAGGAAACTATGATGACACCACTAATGTGGACGACAGAATGAGAACCTGTCTGGAAAAAACCCAGACCGTATCTTTAATCATAAAGGATTTAGGGTTCATACAAACCTCAAAGGTAATAAAATAGTAATAATAGGAACACTAAATTTTAAGGATAATATTCATAATAGTGTTCTTGGTTAAAATCAAGGCTGTTAAATAGATGAGAGATGAGGAAGAACTGAAGTTAAATTATAAAACAGTATAAAACACATAAAATCATACACTTAGGAAGATTCCTTATACCTCCTAAGTAATTCATGAGCACACAAAAACGCCACTCTACACACTATAATGGCCCCAAGCATTTGCCTGTAAGCAAAAGACTCACATGTACCATAATATCCTAGTAAGTATTTTACGTACAGCGATGATATTTAACTTGGAGTAATACTGCCAAATTATTTTGCAAGTTATTGTTCTCCTTTTTGGCCTTTTCCTCTCTTTTTTCTTGATTATATGCCATTTGACAGGGTATGGATTTGAAAGATGGTGGTGGGATAGATGGAAAGGTAGTAAGTTCTTAACCACTATGTTCTTGGGAAGCAGAATGAATTAAAGATAAGGAGGAGGGCTTTGTAGTCAAGCAAATCTGGGTGGAAATTTTTCCTCTGTCGCTTACTGCCTGTGAGACATTTGGCAAGTTTTGTTTCTTAACTCCTTTATGACTTACTTTCCTTAACTGTAATGTGGATAACACACTTACTTCATAAAGTGCTTATAAAGATTAAACAAGATAAAGAACTTGGTACTATACCTGGAACATAGTAAATTCTCAATAAATGGAAACTATTTTTCTTCTTCTAATTATTGTTCTTTCTAGCTGATGTTACACGAGATCTTGGGCAAAACATAAAACTAACAGCCTGAGGTTTCCCATTTATAAACTAGGACTGTTACTTAGTCTGAGTGCTATGGGGCTCATAGTTTTAAAAACTATAAAGTTGGGCCAGGCCCAATATCTCAGGCCTATAATCCTAGAACGCTGGGAGTCCAAGGTGGATGGATTGCTTGAGCTCAGGAGTTCGAGACTAGTCTGAGAAAAGTGAGACCCCGTCTCTATCAAAAAAACAAAAAAATTAATTGGGCATTTTGGTAGGTGCTTGTAGTCCCAGCCGCTTGGGAGGCTGAGGCCAGAGAATTGCTTGAGATTGAGAGTTTGAGGTTACTGTGAGCTACAGTGACACCTCAGCACTCTACCCCGGGAGACAGAGTGAGACTCTGTCTCAAAAAGAAAATAAATAAAAGTAAACTTTGGGAAAAAAACTATAAAGTTATGAATAATAATGGCAATGGATGATGAAAATAATAATAACAATATTAATGTACAATAGTTATAATTATAAAGTATTGAAAGCCTAGGATATGCCAAGTAGTTCCATATGTTTTTTTAAACCTCACAAAAATGTTTTTAGATTGGGTGTAATACCATTTTAGAGTCAAAAAAACTGAAGCTAAGAAAGACTTATAATTAGTATACTTAGTAAGTGAAGATCTAAATTCAGTCCTGATCAATTTCAATGTCCACTTCTCACTTTAATGACTTTTAGTTACTGAATTTGCATAAGGCAGGTTCATTACAATGCAAAATTAATAAATGCGGTTTTTAGCAATGTTAATATTATTTTTAAAACAAAGTATACCAATTGATATATGAAAAGAACAAAAGATGAGCTTCCTAGTGTTGGCAAATAAAGGATGATCCCTTTCCTGAAAGTTGCAGTCCTGTTTCTTTGAAGTTGAAGATAAAAATAGAAAAAAGATTATATTCTTGAAACCATTCTTCCAATGCTTGTCTACATATGTAAGATGTATGTGTGGCCAGTAACAAAGCTGGCGCCAACTAAGAATCCTCCAAGTACTGTTTACCACTTTGATCCTCTACATAAAGGGAACTCTAGTTTTATCAGTTCGTAGAATCTACAACTTGGGTCACAGGTTACACAATGAACTGCATCAAACCAGTGTGTTCTTCTCTGTTTAAGCTACATCATTTATCATCCATATACTAAGCTTAGCTTACTGGCTTAAAACACTTAAACAAATCAACCAAAAGCAGTAGTCCTCAACCAACGATAATAAATGCCATGCAATCTAAACACATGTGCACAGAACACAGCCCAGGCCATGCACTAGCTAACACACCACCAGGAAATAAGTGAGGAATACACACGTGGACTCATATAAAGAAGCCATCCACGAAGGAGTAGAAAAGTTAGGAATCTGTGGAAGATTAAGAGGCAGACTTGGAACTTTTGGAAGAGCTACATTGGGAAGACTGTTGGCGATATTCCTGTAAAGAAACAAACAACGTGGGAAGGGACCACCATAAGCGATAACTAGAGACGGCCATGTATAAAGTCATAAGGTCAGGTTTGAAGAGGCAGATACTCTACAGACACTAGGTAAGATACCTACTTGACAGGTTGCCATGTCTCTTGCTCAAAACCTCTGTGAATTGACTGGGCGATGGAAGACTCCATGAGATCGACGTAGCGTACAACCAAGGGCACAAAGATTTCTTGCAAGTGTTTGTGAAACTTTCCATTACACAAAAGTGCTGAAATAGCCAAGCAGAAATAGTATTTGTCAGAGGGATAATATTGCACATTTGGAAAATATGGGTGAAAACTTCTCCTGAAAGACTCTGACACAGAAGAACTGATAGGAATATGGATGATAATGGATCTTGCTCCCCATATGGAATATCATACCGTGGAAATTGATCAAAAAGGATAATTAGCCTTCTATATATGGCTGTCAAAACATAAACAGATTATATCTCTGTAAAATGTTCCTGGCAGGTGGTATGTTTTTATTTTCTAAGAGGTTTAACACATAGGCACATGACTACTTGCTAGAAATTCAAGGGAGCTGCCAGCTTCCCTGAAGGTCCTGACACATGTAAATGCAGCAATTAAGCAAAGAGTTATTTTTGTGCTATGCTGTGTATCACAGAGGAGCTAAACCTGTCGATTCTAAGAGATGAGCTTGATTACTTCTACCAGTTACACTTGTTTAATTTACTGTGTGGGTGACGGTGGCCTTGGGAACATCTACTCTGATTCTTGAATGCTTTAATTATTTGTGGATTTTCTTTTTTAGTCATTTGATTTTTTACATCTGTATTTAAAAACAGTATTCCACCTGCATTTTTCAATTTTCCATTTGTCTTTAATGAATTGTAGTATGGAACATCCCACTCAGAGCAGTTAAGTTATAGAAGTCTTAGAATTCATGCTACTATAACAGACTGCTGGGCAAGGTGCATCCACCTCCTTTAAAGGAGATGATTTCATTAGAACATAGGTTAAGTATACGCCTAAGGGCACCATAGAAGAAAGAAGTATATAGAAGTATATGCCTAAGGGCACCAAAGAAAACAGAATCCATAGGAAAACACTAAGTAATGCCAAGTAATATTCAATAAATAATTTGTGACTTATGTTTTTGGATGACAGTGCTATTGATTGTAAATACAGTAGAACCTCTGCAAGTTGACCACTCAAGGGACTGTAACAAACTCATCAACATACAGAGGGGGTCAACATAAGGAATTAGGCCTACTGTACTGATAGGTACATGTAGTGCATATCTGGTCCATGAAAATTAGCTCAAATTAAAGAGGTGGTCAAGGTAGGGAAGTGGTCAACTATGGAGGTTCTACTGTATTTCTCAAATGTACACATCCTAAACCCAGTTGGGACTTTCTAAAAACCTTCAAAGTAAAAACGTGCTCATTTAAAACATCCTCTGTGTTCAATACAAGCATTTCCAAAGAGGTGGTATTTTAGTTGAATCTAAATGGCAGAAAATCCTTCCATGAGAGATTTAAAGGAAACGTTTCCAGGTAGAGGACAGAGTTAGCCCAAAAGTTTTGGGGAGGAATAAGCTAGTGTCCTTTTAGAAAGATGAAAAGGCCAAGGTAACTGGAGTGAAGTCTTTTATAATGGGGTATAGATCCTAGGACATAATGGGGAGTGTGAGTTTTATTATTTTTATAAGCAGAGAAATGACATGATCTATCTGGCTGCTGTGTGGAAAAGGGAGTAGGTAGCCAGGGTGGAAGCAGAGAAAGTTTATTGCAAGAGACAGGTAAAAGATGAGTTGGCTTTGATCAGGGTGGCAGAAGAGGAAGATGGGACAAAAGAAATCTCTCAGTAATGTCATTCACTCTTATGGATCTGAATAGTTATATATACTTACAGCTCTAAATCTAAGTACTAGCAATTCCAATAATATTATCTTATTAAATATTGTGCTAATTTCTCACATTATCTTCTTTAAGACAAAAATACCCCCAATAGTTTAGGGTTTTAAAACTTGGGCAAAGTATATGGTTATTTGCATGTGGCATGTATCTGAAGATACTCTAGACATATTTCCTTACGTAATTCTGAAATTTGGCAGAGGCTATACTACTATATACCTAAGAGAGGCACAGAAGTAATTATGAATACAGAACAAAATACAACACTGATTTCCCCCCCTCTCTGATATGGCTTAGTATTTTTTTGTGGTTAAATAACCTTTTTCTAAAAGCTAAAAGATTCCACAGTAAAGTGGGAATGATAATCATATTTGATGATAAGTGACTTATTTAGGAGACTAATGTTACCTTAAACACTATTAGCACACTGAAAGGAGCTTTATTTATTCCTGGAGATTTAATTATGGAGCTAGAAAATACTCTAGGACATTTAATTCAGTTACTTTTACCAAATGTCATTTAAATATCAATGCTAGGCTTTAAGAATAAAATATTCTCACTCAAACCATCTAAATCATTAAAAAATATACTGAAATCCAAATTTACTGGATCTGTATAATTAAGAAGACCTTTTCCTCATACCTTGCATATTTGAAGTGCCAAGCACTGTGTAAAAGTTCGATATGTTCATTGTCTCACTGAATCATCACAAAAATTCTGTAAGTGAGGAACTTTTTCCTCCAGTCTGATCAATAAGGAAACTAAGGCACAAAGAGTTTTGGACACTTGCCTAAGATCATTCAAGGCAGTAAAACCAGGATTTTATATCAGCACTCCACACTAACCTCTCTAGTTTATTAAACCATCATCCTTCTACTTAGGTTACCACAAACTATTATCGGTCTGTCTGTCCATCCATTCAACCACCCATCCTACCTAACATCAGCACTTAAGTGTCCTTTAAGAGCTAGAAATGTAGCAGGCTGCTACAGGTAACAAAAGAATCTTGGATAATACATTAGAATATATCTTAGACATATTATATATTTGGAACTAGAATTTTGAAAAAAAACTCAGACTAACTCAGGAAAAAATTAAGCAGTTGAGCAACGATGTTATACTCAGTGAATGAAAAAAAAAAGAATCAACACCAAAGATGTTCAATTTGATTATAATACAACATTTACTGAAAGCTAGAAGGTTTTATATCACTACCTGTACATTGAGAGTCTATGCCTAATCCTTAATTTATACAGCCTATTAGAAATACTATATAAAGAATCTTAAACTCTCTTTCTTGAAGGGTGCTGTTAAGCATTGTCATGATTTTCAACTACACCAGGACCAAAACACTTGTTCATGTAACAAATTATTACATTTATAAATTACCACTCTATCTTCTAATTTCAAATGCTACTCTATTATACATTTAGAGATTAGGTGTCTTGGCCATGGAATCATACTTAGCGTGTTAAAATGAAGTAGCAGATAAGGAGATCCATAATCAATATTAGTATTAAATGCTACACTGATTCTATATTTAAGTATTAATTGATTCAAATATTTTCCTAGCAAGAAGTTCTTTTGATGAGTTTGAAACACAGTGATTCATTGTCCATTAAACTGACTTCTTTTCTTGTATTTTCATCCTTGAAGCGAAAATTAAGATTGTCCACTTGATAATTACACCAGCACAGAAGTCATACTCCAAGCCTTTCCCTCACTTTCAACGTTCAATTCATCAAGACCTGAGCGTTTTATATGCTAAATACCTTTCCAATATGTTCCTTCCCTCTTTTCTCCACCACTGTTGCCCTAGTCCAGCCCTCCAATCTCCTGTTTTGATAAATGCAAGAATCTCCTAATTGGTCTTTAAGCTACTAATATTCCTTCTGCCAATCCATTTTCTCAAAATCTCAAGGACAGGGGCTTGTTACAATATATAACTAATAATGTCCCTTCAAAAGATTATAATCCTTCAGTGAACCATCAGGAAAAGCTCCAAAAGACTTAGCATGTCATGAAAGAGCTCCTAGATCTGTCTTAACTAAGTTCTCTCTTTGGCTCATTTCTATAGCTTGACCACCAAGTTCCTGTGGTACAGTCATAATGATTTACACAATTCAGTTCATGTACTCACTTGCTCCTCAAATCCTGCCCAGAAATGTTTCCTTCTACTGTCTTCTTGGCCAATCACTGGTTTCGTTTGCTTACTCTGCCCTGTGCACAGGTTTCCACTGTGTACAGTGTGTTTCCTTGTTGTAAAATGGTCTTGTACTTGTCTGTCTACAAGGATGCAGAGGCCACGTCTGTACTTACATTGAGAAAAGCCCCTTGCTCATAGCAAGTGTTCCAATGTTAATTGGATGAATGAATACTTCAATATAATACTATGATTACTATAATATTATTTTAAGAGATTATATTAAATAGGTTCAAGAAAACTTATTGAGGACTACATATACCATCATAATTTATATAAAAATAGATAGTATTAAATGACATTGCTATAAGAAATTCTATTTTTGATCCATATATCCAAAATCAGACTGCTAAAATTTCTTTTGGATATAAAGATTGGCTATTTGATGTCCCTTATTTTATTTTATTATTATTATTATTTGAGGCAGAGTCTCACTATGTCGCCTTGGGTAGAGTGCCGTGGCGTCACAGCTCATAGCAACCTCAAACTCTTGGGCTCAAGCAATTCTCTTGCCTCAGCCTCCCTAGTAGCCTGGACTACAGGCGCCCTACACAAGGCCCAGCTATTTTTTTTGTTGTTGCTGTTGTTGCAGTCATCATTGTTGGATAGCTGGCCTGGGCTGGGTTTGAACCCACCAACTTCGATGTATGTGGCTGGTGCCGTAACCACTGTACCACGGGCACCAAGCTGATGTCTCTTATTAAATGTAGCAAAGGGATGGGGTTTTTTTTGGCCAATCATGACTCCTGATAGCGAATAATGATATCCTGCAGAACATGGAGCAAATGAAGATTATCTCTATTTCCTATGAACTATAACAAATCTTGAATTCTGGTCAAAAATTTGCTCAGATTTCATGTTAGAGTTCCTTTTTATTTTTATTTTTTAAATCAAATTACAAACTCACATTTGTGAGTTTTAGAAAATTAAGTATTATTTCTTTGGTAATTATTCATAAAGGGAGATAAAGTGATGAAGGGGAGAGAAAAAGAAGGTTGCGGGAGGAAAAGAGAGGAAAAGGAAAAATAATGGAAAAATATACATGGGGGAAAGAAAGAAAAGAGAGTATCTGGTTTCATAAGGCAGAGCTATAGAAATGCACTATACCCTACACTTGTCTATGTAAATGTATGCTTCTTTTCTTAGTTGTCCATATGCCAGCTTGCATTCCACTCCTATCAGATACTGTCAAAAGACCCTCTGACTATGTAGCCTGGGGCATCAGAATGAGTGCTTCTATGTTCTCCATATGGTTTCCTAAGGATGGGTTATAATCTGGGGCTGTCATCAGTCCAAATTAAGCCTTTACAAGGCACTCGTTCCAACAGTTGAGAGGAAGAGGAGATTCTTAAGGTGGCCTTATCCAGGAACACTTCTGACACTAAAAGCATTGTTCAGAAATCTCAAAAAGTAGTCACAATAGAAGGAGAAACCAGTACCTGTTTTGCGATACACATAACTTTTTTCCCCCACAGACTCCATATTTCCAGATATCACCTTGTCAGAAAATAATAAAGCACCAGTGACATCAAGCCCTATGATACAATTAGAAATGGCAAAAAGAAAGTGAGAGACTTAAATAAAAGCTACAATCTGGATGCAGATGTGCCCAATTATTTTGAAAATCCCCAATAATTAAGAAATTAGTGTTGATTGTTTACACACCAGAAAGAGTCTTACATTTATAAAAGTACTTGTAGGCTTTTAAGAGAAAGATTTCAGCAGAGAATTTAAACGATCTAATTAATTAATAACAACTACTGAGACAATAATCACTCGGCAAAATGAAGAATATGCAAATAAAAGAGTTCATGTATTGTTTTAGCGCAAAAATATGTTGCTGACATTTGAACTCAAATAATCCAATTTTATACTTCCCTACCTCCTTTCTAATAAGCATTAATGGATTTCTAGAAAGAATGATTTTGCCCCCTAAAATTGTAATTAGGCATTTTAGAAGGAAATGGGTAATTCACGACTAGCAATACAAATAGCACCAACCACAATAAAATCAACAGACTTTGTCAGGAAACAATTATTCAAGACTACAAATTGCATCAACCCTGAGCAATGCAAGCACAAAGGCTGAAGATATAAAAAAAGGTCACTCTTCATGCTAAAAAATGCATAGAAAGAAGACCCTTATCATAGGAAATATGAATATGGGTTTTAGAAAAAGAGTCAGAAGTGCTGGCCAGGTGCAGTGGCTCATGCCTATAATACCAGCACTCCGGGAGGCTGAGGCAGGCAGACTGCATGAGCTCACAAGCTAGAGACCAGCCTGAGCTGGAGTAAGACCCTGTCTCTAAAAAAGCCAGGCATTGTGGTGGGCGCCTATAGTCCCAGCTACTTGGGAGGCTGAGGCAAGAGAATCCCTTGAGCCCAAGAGTCTGAGGTTGCTGTGAGCTGTGACACTCTACCATGGGTGACAAAGTAAGACTGTCTCAAAAAAATAAAAAAGAGGCAGAGGAACTGCAGCCTAGAACAGCATTATGTGTAAGGAACATATACACACACACAATCAAACAAAACTCGTCCTGAGATCTGGGAACAGCACCCAGACAAGAATCTGGCACATTAAGGAGACAATAAAATATCTGTTTATGAAGTAAATATCACTACAGATCCCCCTCCTAAAGGAAACTCTAAGAGCATCCCATTGGAGTTTAAGCAGAATGGGACATACAGTGGATTTCATTCTTAATTAAAAATGTGTATCAGTTGATAATATTCAAATATACCTTAACAAGCATAATAACCTTCTGCAACTATTGTATAAGCAACTGTCCCATTCCCCTCAGGGCAGTTGTTAAAAGTAGATAGACATTCACACTCTGGGAGGCTGAGGGTGGATTGCTTGAGCTCAGGAGTTGGAGACCAGCCTGAGCAAAGGCGAGACTCCATCTATATATTAAAAAAAAAAAAAAAAAAGCCAGGTGCTGTGGCTGGCGGCTGTTGTCCCAGCTACTTAAGAGGCTGATGCAAGATTACCACTTGAGCCCAAGAGTTTGAGGTGACCATGAGTGATGATGCCACAGCACTCTACCCAGGGCAACAAAAGTGAGACTTTGTCTCAAAAAATAAATTGATTAATTAAAAAAATGAAAATAGACATTCATATACACATACATGTATATGGAGAGAGAGAAAGTGACCAAGAGTGACAGAGCACAGATGTTATAAGGTTCTTACTTTTGTTGACCAACAAATCCTAATGTAACAGATCCAAATTTAAGCCTATAATGAAAAATTTCAGAGGAAAGTATGAACAATTGAATTTTATCTCTTCAGTCTATTACATTACAGTTAGTAGTATATGTACATGCCCGGCTCCCATTTTTATACTTGTCAAGGCACAAAACTTTTCTCATTTATCCATCTATCTTCAAGGAGGCTGGGATTTATAACTTGTAGGCATTCGAACCTGTTTCTCAAGAGACTAATTCAGGAAATTGTCAACATAAACCTTAACCAAGGCTTAGGGCAGAGATAATCAAAAAAGTCTCAAGGTCCAGTAGTCTTTGTGCTGTCTTTTATGGGTTTATTCAATATTAAAGCCCAATAGTTATGTATTTTATGCCACTATATATGGCCTGATTGCTGGGATAATTCTCCGTGGTACTTGCACCTCTTGATGGGAAGGAATGAATATGGCTGCCACATGATCAGCAGCAGTCAAGAGTGGGGTCTTGTGATCACTATGGTCTTCAGAAGTTATAGATGTTTCTGCAAATCTGTTATGAAAGATGTACAGGCATTCTAGAGCAGGGTACTGTCTTTAAACTGCTAAACCTCAAGAGAATATAAGAAACAGACAATTTTTAAAAATCTATATATAGTAATGAAACTAGAGCAATGCTGTGGAATTCAGCTGAGGAGGAAAAAGTAGTGACTCCCTGATTTTATGTATATTATTATACTGGTTAGGAAAACAAACTCTGGCATGCACTTTTGAATTCAATCAAATGTGGCAATTTGAGTTAAATACATTTTCATATTTTGGTGGTCATTTCATCATTTGTAAAAGTACGTAGCTATAAAACTAAGCCAGCACACAGCCTTGCTATAACTTAGAAGTTACACCCTTTCTGCATTGTTCCTAGTCTTTCTGCAGACGGATACCTCTATCAACACCGCTTGGTGAATTTCAGATGCAGAGCTCGTTTAAGCACTGGGGGAGGTAGAATAGCACGCAGGTGTCACTCCTCCATGTTTCAAAGCTTGGAGATTAACCTAATATACAATATGGTGACCTAACAGTTCTTCATTTGAAAGAAATCTGAAAAATACTCTCTGATACAGCCTAAGTGTGAGAATAACCCAGCGGGATTTCCACCTCTTCATTTCTTAATGAGTTTTTTGATAATGAGAGGTGACTTTGCCAGTCACTCTGGGCTCTATTATGGCTAATTTGACTCTACTTCACTCTCCTTGTTAATTATTAACACTAGCCTTTTTATCCTCACGAGACCACATTCCAATTTTTTTCCTTTTTCGATTTTTATGAGCCCATCTTTATGAAGGTGAAAGTCTTGGAGAATATGTTTTCACTCAGTGTAGAGCCCGAACATTTATTATTCATTTAGGCAGAGACGCTGTGACATTGATTACATAAGCACTGGTGTTCTTTGGGATGGCTTTAATGTGCTAGCAATGTGAAAAGCCTGTTAATTAAAGAAGAAGCACCATGGTATTTTTCACTTGGGAATCAGTTCCCAAAAGAATGGTCATTTGCCACTTGCTAGCATATCCACAGATTAAGAGGTGACTCACTCCAAGGGTTTGCCTTTCAGTAGTGCTGAAAGAAATGATTTGTGTCATTTGCAGATGGCTTTCATTTGTCAGAAGCGGCACTTGCCATATCTATTATTGACAGGGTAACTGCGGGGAACAGTGTGCAAGGGTAGGATCTATTTGTACCAGTATCAGAGTCATTCAGTATCATTTAACTCACATGTTAATAGCTTTATGGTGAAAACATTTATCCTCTCTCAATTTTATTACATTTCTCTTTCCAAATCGTTTCCTCCGATACCACTTAAAGGGATTGCCCATCTAATTATCTCTTTAGAAGGGTGTTGGGGCCAGGGGTGCATGGAGGCAGGGGGGATGGGGTGGAGAAGCACTTGGGAGTTCAATCTTTTTTGGCCAGAAATGAAGGAGTCTGAGTTTGTTTTCATCACTAGACTTGCTTTGGGAATCAGTGTGTGAGTCTGTGAGGGGTGGGAGATTGGGGACAGTTGCTAAAATTGTGGTGCAGCTGGTACTCTTCCCTTGAGGAAAATCACTTTAATCTCTAAGGGTTCTTAAAGCTACGACTTTCCCTAATCATGACTAAGTGTAAGGAAAGACACATGCTCCAGACAGATTATTTTTTTCCTCCTTAAAAGAGTTAACCAAATTTTCTGTCTTGATCTGTTCCCCCACTAACTAGTTTAATCCCACATGGTCACAGACATTTCCTGAAATTTATACTTAAGAAAACACATACTTTTATCTGAGCCTTTCTGTACCCCTTAACCAACTCTCTTTGGCCTCACAATCCAATTTTCTTGTAAATATTTTGAGTTAAAAATAAAAGTTTCTGGGCAGCGCCTGTGGCTCAAAGGAGAAGGGCGCCAGCCCCATATGCTGGAGGAGGCGGGTTTAAACCCAGCCCCGGCCAAAAACCGCAAATAAATAAATAAATAAATAAATAAATAAATAAATAAATAAAAGTTTCTGGATGGTGCTGTGGCTCAGGCCTGTAATCCGAGCACTCTGGGAGGCCAAGGTTGGTAGATTGCCGAGCCCTAGCTCAGGACTTTGAGACCAGCCTGAGCAAGGGCAAGACCCCATCTCTACTAAAAATAGAAAAACTAGCTGGCATTGTGGCTGGTGCCTGTAGTCCAGCTGCTCAGGAGGCTGAGGCAAGAGGATCACTTGAGCCCAAGAGCTTGAGGTTGTAGTGAGCTATAACGCCAGGGCAACTGAGTGAAACTCTGTATCAAAAAGAGAAAAAGAAAAAGTAGAAACAGTTCTTCTTTAAAAAGATTATATAATTTTATGAATGTCCCCCAGAATCTGCTTTTATTAATGGGAATAAGACTGATGTGGAGAGCAAGGGCTCAGGCTTCATGTCACCTCTGTCCCTAATCCCTTGCTTGCAAGCTCCTGCCCAGGCTCAAGGTCTTTGAGGAATTTAGGTTTCTTAGCTGGAAAATGAAGGACTTTGTTTAAGATCCCTGCTGCACCCCAAAAACATCTATTTTAAAATGTCAACACATGAAAGATTTTAATTAAAATGATAAAGATGGGGACCATCTCAATTATTCATGAAAATTAAAAAAACAATTTAGCTATCAAGTTTTTAAGCCACTAACAAAGTACAAATTCTAACTAATACCTTCATTAGTTTGAAGAGTCTGAGTAATTTTAAAGTTTGGAAGAGCAAATATAAAAATGTGACATTATTAGTGATAAATCACAACCATTTAAAAATCTGTGTATAATTAGCAGCACCCCTCATGTAATACACACACACACTCTCACTTTCTTATGTAAATGCTGTTTTTCAACAAATTAACTCCTTCCAAGATTGGACATTCAGAGTTCTCTGTTGCTTGGCTAAATTCATAATTAACTGAAATTTAAAAAATTGTAATTCCATGGCATGATGTAAGAATCTTTTTTCAAAGGGGGCTAAACGGGTGGGTGTTCAGTGTTTTCCCATAGTTTTCCAAAAGGACAATTTAGAGGCAGCTATAGGTTGACATTAAACATTTGAATTGACGCTGCTAAATCACCATCAGAATATCTAAGGAATGCAATAAAACACATCTATAGCTACTTACAATAGTCTTCACTAGCATCATGGATGACAGTAATAGCTAGAAAGATTACGTTTTACCAACTGCTAATATTACTTGGTAGTCTTGTTTTTCTTTTTAATTTCAGGTTAATATATGGGTACAAATGATTAGGTTATATTGTTGGCCTGTGTTAGGTAAACTCCAAGTTGTAGTCCAGCTGTTCACCCAGGAGGTGTGCCAAATTCCCCACACTGCACTTGTTAGGTGAGAGCTCACCAAACCCCTTGCCCCCCTTCCCCATTCTCCTCTCCTTTCCCTTCTTTCCCTCCCCACATTTGAATTTAATTGTGTTGTATTTTTTCTTGTGTGGGCATGTAGCATTTTATCTACTAGTTTCATATTAGTATTGAGTACATCGGATGCTTGTTTTTCCATTCTGGGATACTTAGAAGGATGTTCTCCAAGTGATCATGCTTTTTAATAGTAACTTGTGAGTTTTTGATGAAAGTCATAGCATTCTATTTCAATTCCCCAGATCACGCCATACTCCCAGTACCATAAGGAAATTATGGCACTGGGGAACTTTTCCATTTACCTTACTTCATGGAGGAGATGTTTTTCTCAGAAATAATTAATGTTTTCTAAAATTTGTTAATCACTGAAAAATCAAAGCTAAGATCTAAATTTACCCTCAAAATTGGGAGTACTCAAAGAGAACACTAAAAAAAATGCCACTATATTGTGAATAGTGTACAAGAAGACAGCACAAAAGCATATTTTATGTATTTAATAGCAGCCAAGGTTATAGAAATGGTATAAAATAGGAAAGGAACATTGAAACTCCTGTGAAGTAAACATTTGCAAATATGGCTGAAAATTTAATTTTTGTAGTTCTCATTTTGGCATCCTGTAAAGTTTCCAAATGCAATGCAAGAACTCTTCTTAAAAATGAATATAAAAAGTTAATTTATTGGAATTATAGTAGAGGTTTCCCCAAAACATTTCTAATACGTCTACAAAACTTTTTCTTCTCCATAAAATGAATTCTAATATTTTGAATAAGTTAATGGGCCCATCACTTTTACTAACGCCTTGACTATGAACATTAATAAATGCCTCATTTTTAAATAAACCCCAATCTACAGCTAATCATTCTGGAGTTTTTGTTCAAATGGAGAAAGCAGTGTTCAAAAAAGTTCCACTCCTATTTGTTTTTATTATAGGGACAGGTATTTATTTTTGGTGGGATGTTTGTCATCATACACCTGTTTAGGATACTACTAAAACCTTGACTTGTAATTTCTTAGCAGAAAATGAAAGACGGTAAGAGATTGGGAAAAGAAGACAGTCATTCTAAGATGGATAGCTGGCAGCAAGGAACCAAATTAGGACTTAAAAACTATCTGAGGATAATCCTGAGAATGAATGATTCATATTTGGATAATTGCATACAAATTGTTCAGCAACTTCTAAGAACAGACATTGTGGTTGAATTTGAGATATAAATTGTAGCTTAGTTCTTTGGCTTTATAATAACATATTTTTAAAATGAAATTAAGTGGAGGAATAAACATGATGACTAAAAGAATCGAGGCTACTAGTATCTATAATATTTATTTCTAATCTGTCATACGTGAGTTATCTTATTTAATCTTCACTGCCAACAACAGTGCAGGTGCTATTAAACTCTTTCTTTTATAGATAAAGAACCTAAATCCTGGAGAGGATAAGCTATTGTGAAAGGTCAAATGGTAAGTGGCAAAGGGACATAAATCTGTTTGGCACTGAAGCCCATGTTATTAATTACTATAACATGATGGCGTCCTAAATCTGTGATGATACGGGAAGTACAACATCACTCGTGATTTGGTACCTGTATAAATTGTTTCCTAGTTTTATCACAGACTCACAAGGATAAACAACTAAAGGAAAGGTAAGAAACACTGCGCTAGAGCCAGGAACAAATCTAACACAGTAATTTTTTTTAAACAAAGACAACAGCAAAAACATAGATTTAGGTTTAAAAGTAGATGGATATGGAGGGTGGCCTTCAGGGATGAGAGCAGCAAAGAGATTTGGAATTTTAACATATAGAAAGTTCTAAAGGTATTACCAGTGTGATGAAATGCCTTGAAGAGCCAAAGCAGCCTTGGGCTGCAGGAAGATAGGGAAGAAGGAAGGCACCTCTTTGGGGTCTAAGTTATTTAGGTAACATGGTGAGGAAGGACCACACTCCAGACTACACTGATAAATGGAGTGAAGTCTATTCAGGGGAAGGTGATAAGAACGGTAATGGATATAAAAACTCTAACACACGAGGAAGAGTTGACTGTTACATGAATAATGGGTTGGAGAATAAAACACATTACAGAAGAAGATGATCAGAGAGAATGAGTCAGAATCAGAGATCAGAAGGAGGGAGAGTTTAACTTGATCTGTAAGGAGAAGAATTTTACTGAATAGAGAATTAGTGACCCCACGATCACTACAAGTGTTGAAACAAAGGTTGCCAGTGGGAACCAAGCTCAAGACTAAGCAAAGCTTTAAAAAACATCACAGAAAAGGCTCAACAATCTATATGTTAAAAACTTTATGAAAACTAGATTGGTATTGTCTGCTAGAAAACCCTCTACCATAATAACTACAAAAGATAATACTGTACTGAGAACAAAATCTTAATAGAAAATATTTATATTCTCTTCAGTTTCTAAATGCTGAATGAGCAAAATTTGACAATCATCTGTAGAAATGAATCCACTCTTGGGCCACCAGCATTACCACAAGGCATTTCCGTAGGTGCCGTAACATAGCATGGTTTTTAGAATCATGATAAATTTCTAAGGTGTCTTACAGAGATGTAAATATTCTCAAGTATTCTAGAAACGACAACTTTTGAGGATTGTCTGACTTACAAGATACAATGAGAAGGAAGCCTATGTTATCAGTCCTCAGTGAATGCAGTAAGGTAGGAATAAGATGAACTTTAGAACCCAGTGGAAGCATGTGGGAGGGCTGCTGGTCTCCCAGACCTGGCCTGACATAATCCCGGAGGCTGAGCAAACCTTAATGTAACCTCTGCCAACTCTCGTTGGGCAGGAGCGAGGGCTCTGTCAATACAAATTCACACACATACAATTCTCCCAGCCTTCCCCATTTCACGTAGGAAAGAAAATGCAAGTGCTCACTGTCATTTCTGAGGAAATTATTAAGCAGTTGGAAAAGAGGAAAACTATCCCAAGAGTCTTGTGGTTGAGCCTCCAGTGCAGTATCCATATCCACTGTGAACAAAGCCCAAAATTTCTCTGCATGTTCAGCCAATAAATCAGGCCACCAGGCAAATGCCTATAAAGAAAAACAATAAAAATAAATAAATTACCTGTTAGAAACATACATAGACAGTGTGCGACTTTAGAGCATTTTATAACATGTCTTAGTTTCACAAATAAGTTTGACAACATATAATATTTTTAAAAGGTGTGCATTTAAATAATAAATGTGGTGCTGATTAAAAAATATAAAATTCAAAATAGAATTAAAATGTACAATGGCACTCATAGCTTTATAAAAGAAACACATGTCTAGTTCATAACATTTGGAAAACATAAAATGAAACAAAAAATAAGCAAAATTCTTATAACTTAAGCATAACTACTATGACTGTTTTGGTATATTACTCCAATATTTATTTTTTATGTGAAAAGAAACATTAAAACATTTGGTATCATAGTCTATAATATTTTTTCTGTGATTTCACTTTCATTGATAGCATGCTATTCCATTATAAGGATATATTATTGATTTGAGCATTCCCCTAGTAAAATATGTGCTTCCAAATTTTTTCTCTTCCTAAAGGAGGTGTGATAAATGTGGTTAAGTAAAAATCTGAAAAAAGTACTGATTATTACCTTAGGATAAACTTCCTAAAATTATTTCATTAAAGGGTATGCATTATAGAGTCATTACACATTGCATTGCGCTCTCCAGGAAAAATGTTTGTTCCCATCCTTTCTCCAGCTATTAGCCAGTCAGCATTTTATTTTATTTATTTATTTATGTATTTGACAGAGTCTTATTTTGTCATCCTCAGTAGAATGTTATGGCATCATAGCTCCCAGTAAACTCAAACTCTTGGGCTCAAGTGGTCCTCTTGCCTCAACCTCCTGAGTAGCTGGGACTATAGATGCTCAAAACAACACTCGGCTCCTTTTTTTTTTTTTTTTTTAGAGATAGAGTCTACCTGTTGATTGGGCTGGTCTTAAACTCCTGAGTTCAGGCAATCTACCTGCCTCAGCCTCCCAGAGTGCTAGCTAGGATTACAGGCATGAGCCACCGTGCCTGGCCCAGATGGCATTTCAAAACATAAAGTAGATCACACTATGTCTCTGCTTAAACTGCTTTTGTTGCCTTCCAATGGATTTAGGATAAAATTCAAAACACTTAAATGGCTTAGAAGGCTTTGTATAATCTTTTGGACTACTCTAAAATATAATTTGATAGAGAGGAGTTTCCTAACCCTCCAATGTAAATTAGGTGCTCCTAGAAAGTCTCTCTGATAACCAGTATTTATTTATTTATTTATTTATTTTTTGCTTTTTGAGAGTCAGAGTCTTGCTCTGTTATCGCAGAAAGAATGCAGTGGCAACATCATAGCTCACTGCAACCTCAAGCTCCAAGGCTTAAGCAATCCTCCTGCCTCAGCCTTCTACAGTGCTAGGATTACAGGTGTGAGTCACTGCAATCAGCCTAATTACCAGTATTTTTATTTCATAGGATATGGCATTGCTTATATGATAACACATATTTTAATATCTGCTTCAATAATTATACTGTAAACACTCTAAGGACAGCAGTCTGTGTATGTTCTTTTTATCATTTTACACTCAGGTAGGCACTTCATTATGCCTTTTATGTTATGGAAATTATCACTTTTAAAAATCTCTGCTGGTTTGATGGGTGAAAACAATATTTAGTGTTTAGAATGTTCTTGAATATAATATGAACTTCTCTGGCTATTGTATCTCAGTTTTGTTTTAGTTTGTATTTCTCTATTACAAATAAGTTTGAATAGAATTTTATGCTTAGGGATTATTTTGGTCAATTGTCCTTCAGGTCTTTCTTTTGTCTTTCTATTGAGTTTTGGGTACAATCTTACTCTTTTAACTAAATAACTATGAAACTTATGCACTTCTGTGGTACAGATATTTTTGATACGTGTACTATTCCAATTAAAATTATTTATTTATAAAAAGTTAGATTCATCGTACATTAGACCAATTACTTTTAAGAACTTTCTAAGAACATATGCCATGTATGTTTGTAAAGCTTCATTCATTTTCTTTAAATATAAATCAGATAATAAGTGGAAAAGACAAACCACTAACCAATAAAAAAGTAGATCATAACTTTTTGATACACTAAATATTTTCTTAAAAACTCACAAAGTACATTGGATACTTTTTCTTCCATTCTTGAGATACTTTGCTAAGAAGAATATGTTCCAGCTCTATCCATGTAAACACAAAAGAGGTAAAGTCTCCATCTTTCTTTAAGGCTGCATAGTATTCCATGGTATACATGTACCACAATTTATTAA